>NDFG01000920.1:4634215-4645351 GCA_002167245.1 Sporophila hypoxantha
CTTCAAGTTGTGTCTGCCTGTTTGACTTTTTCCCCTACTTTTGCAAAAACTGGGAGATTAGTTTTGGCCTTTTTTATCCTTTTGCACTGCCCCTGTGTCGTGGGTTTACAGGAAATAGGTTTTCTGGGTTGCTGTGGCCACCAATTAGGTGTTCAGATTTTAATTGGCACCTGATTTTGGCCACTAGAGTTATTGGTTACGCCTCTGAGAACACAGGGGTTAAAAGCAGAGCTTTCCCTTGAGACTTCCTCTATGACTTCCGTCGGGAAAACAGTTCAGATCTCTCCCCTGTCCAGCTGCTGCTGCTGGGCGGGGGAGGGGGCCTGCGGCCTTCAGGTGAGCCGCGTCTCAGACAGAGAGGGGGTTGAAGGCCCCTCAAGATGGAAGGGTGGCGGGGGGCCACCAGGAGGCATTGGGAAGCTCTCTCAGGAGAGACAGAAGAGCGAGAGAGAGGGCACCCCCCTTTCCCCCCCCTCCGGGATCCAACAGAGAGAGAGAAGCTGGCCCTGGGTGCTGTGGCCTTGAGGCCTTGGAGTTGGCAGCATGCCCGGCTTTAGAGAATTAGTGAGTGCACGGAAGAGAAGTCTGGCCGCTTTTTAACCCCTGTTTGGACAATGGAAACCTTGCAAATGCTGACTCTCCTGGAGTTAAATGAGAAGAGAGATAAGAGATGAGATAAGAGGAAATAGGCCATGAGAGAGGTGGAGAAGACCTAAGGGTGGGAAGAGATGGAGTGGCTTTTTGCTGGACTTTCCTTGTATTGCCATAGACAGAACTTTTTTTTCCTGTGACACAGAAGCTGCATCTAGGGGGAGGCGTTGGCTCGGGACCAAGAGGGTTCAGTGTGGCAGTGTGGGAGACCCCCCGGCCCCAGGGGATAAACAAGTATGGGGGGGACAAGGACGTCCCGAAAGTGAGACTGTGCTTTTTTGATAAAGAGACAAAGCATCCTTAAAAAAACAACCCTCGAAGCAGCTCTGGGCATGGGAGGAAGAGGTCACGACGGCTGGCACAAGGAAGACTCCTCTCCTCTTGATGAACTGGGGATTGATTGTCTGAAGGGTGATGGATTGAGAGTGGAGAATTTAGAGGAGAGATGTATTGTGTTGGGAGAATTTGTTGGGGAGGAGGAGGGAATGCTTTTTTGTAAAGTTTTCCTTGTTCCTGTGTGTGTGTGTGTGTGTGTGGTTTTTTTTTCCTATTTGTAGTTTAGTTAAAAAAATTTTATCCCCTATTCCTAAGTTAGAAGCCTGCTTTGCTTATTTCCTAGTCACATCTCACAGCAGCCACCAGYGAAAGTGTATTTTCATGGGGGCACTGGCATCGTGCCAGTGTCAATCCATGACACCCTGATATAATCCCGGTCCATTCTCTGGTAGTCACGAAATTTCACAATTTTTTTTTTTCTCCTCCAATTGCATTTCCTTTGATGATATCTCCATTCCAGAGTGTTTGTAAGTCCTTCTTTTCTGTTTTGGCCTGCAGCAGGGATCAATTTTGGCAAGCTTTGATGGCATATGGCCTGCCTTTTGATGGCTTTGAATTTGGGCAAGATTTTTTTACTGGGTTTTTATTTTTTTTTAAGTATTCATGCCATGTCCCTCAAATCTTCTGCTTCAAGTTGTGTCTGCCTCTTTGACTTTTTCCCCTGCTTTTTCAACATCTGGGATATTAGTTTTGGGCATTTTTGGTCCCTTGCAGCTCATCTCATTTCCTCACAGAGCATTTTTTGAAGACACTAAATCTCCCAATTTTCTGGATTTTTGGGGGTATTTTCCAATTGCATTTCATTTGATCCTATCTCCTTTCCAGAGTGTTTCTAAGCCTTTCTTTTCAGGTTCGCAAGATTCCCTTTCCCTTCCCGAAAGGAAATTTCATTTCCTTTCGGAAGGGACAGGGAATCTTGCGAATCTCAATGGGGACAGCTAGAGGAATCTTTGGTGCATGTCCCTGCACTTGATGGCATGCCATGCCTTTTTGATGGCTTTGAGGTTGGGAAAATTTTTTTGTGGGTTTTTTGGTTTTTTTGAATATTCATAGCCATGTCCCTCATATCTTCCCCTCCGAGTTGTGTCTGCCACTCTTTGACATTTCCCGTGCTTTTGCAAACATCTGGACGATTAGTTTTGGCCTTTTTTTTCATCCTTTTACACTGCCCTGATTTATCCCGTCCATATTCTGGTCAGTTACTTACAATTCACAATTTTTTTTTTTTCTCCTCCAATGCATTTCCTTTGATGCTATCTACTTCCAAAGTGTTTTTGTAAGTCCTTCTTTTTCTGTTTTGGCCTTCAGCAGGGATCAATGTGCAAGCTTTGATGGCATATGGCCTGCCTTTTGATGGCTTTGAATGTTTGGCAAGATTTTTGCCTGGGTTTTTTATTTTTTTTTTAAGTATTCATGCCATGTCCCTCATATCTTCTGCTTCAAGATGTGTCTGCCTGCTTTGACTTTTTTCCCCTGCTTTCTGCAACATCTGGGAGATGTAATTTTGGCCATTTTTGCCGCTTTGCAGCTCATCTCATTTCCTCACAGAGCATTTTCTTCCTTTCGGGAAGGGAAAGGGAATCCTTGCGAAACCTTGAAAAGAAAGGCTTAGAAACACTCTTGGAAAGGAGATTAAGGATCAAAGTGAAATGCCAATTGAATATCCCCAAAATCCAGAAAACTGGGAGATGTAGTGTCTTACAAAAAATGCTCTGTGAGGAAATGAGATGAGCTGCAGGATCAAAAAATGGCCAAAAATAATCTTCCCAGCATGTTGAAAAGCAGGGGAAAAGTCAAAAGGGCAGACACAACTTGGAGGGGAAGATAATGAGGGACATGCATGAATACTTCAAATAAAACCAAAAGAACCCACGAAAAAAATTTTTCCCAAATCAAAGGCATCAAAAGGCATGGTGCCATCAAGTGCCAGGGACATGCAACTAAAGATTCCTCTATCGTGGTCCCCATTGAAATCGCAAGATTCCCTTTCCCTTCGACCGAAATTTACCTCGGGAAGGCGAAAGGGACGCTCCGAGTGTATCTCTGGCGCTGGGGCGGAAAGCCCCCCCCGAAAGAAAGGCTTAGAAAACACTCTGGAAAGGAATAGGAGTCAAATGAAATGCAATTGAAAAATACCCCAAAATCCAGAAAATTGGGAGTGTAGTGTCTCTCAAAATGCTCTGTGAGCAATGAATGAGCTGCAAAGGGATCAAAAATGGACAAAACTATCTCGCCAGATGTTGAAAGCAGGTAAAATATCAAAGGACGGCAGAACAACTGGATGGGAGAAGATTGGGCTACTCGGGCATGATAAGCTTCAAAAGACAAAATAAGAACCCATGACAGAAAAAATGCTTGCCGCAAATTCAAGAGCATCAAAAGTCAGGCCATAATGCCATCCAAGGCTTGCAAGATTGACCTGTGAAGGCCAAAACAGAAAAGAAGACTTACAAACAAGCTCGAATGGGATATCATCGCAAAAACATGAATTGGAGGAGAAAAAAAAAAAATTGTGAATTTGTGATACGCCAGAAAATGACCTGGGATTCATATCGAGGGGCAGTCAAAAAGCGATAAAAAAGACCACAAACTAATTCCCGATGTGAAAAAGCAGGGGAAAAAGTCAAGAGGCAACAACAACTTGAGGGGAAGATATGAAGGGCACATGGCAATGAAATATTAAAAACCAAAAACCCACAGAAAAATTTTTCCTCCCAACGTCAAGCAATCAAAAGGCATGGCATGCCATCAATGTGCAGGGACACTGCACCAAGAATTCCTCTACGTGGTCGCCATTGAATCCGAAGATTCCTTCCTTCCGAAGGAATGATCATTTCCTTCGTGGAAGGGAAAAGGGAATCCATTGCGACCATGAAAAGAAAAGGCTTAGAAACACTCTGGATAAGGAATAGGCATCAAAATGAAATGCAATTAGAAAAATATCCCCCAAAAATCCATAAAATTGGAGATGTTTAGCTCTTCAAAAATGCTCTGTGAGGAAATGAGATGAGCTGCAAAGACTAAAAATGGCACAACAATCATCTCCAGATGTTGACAAAAGCAGGGAAAAGTCCAAAGGGCAGACACAACTTGGAGGGGAAGATATAGGGACATGGCCTACATATCTTCAACAAAAAACCAGAAAATCGCACGAAATTCAAAAAAAGCATCAAAAGGCAGGCCATTGCCATCAAGTGCAGTGACACTGCAAGGCCAAATAGAAACTTACACATCAGGAATGGTCCCATTCCGAAATCGCAATGAGAAAAATCCTATCTTAGCTGCAAATCGAACTGATCTCGGGTGCAAGAGATAAAAGGGCAATAACTTGCGAGCAAGCGGGAAAAGAAAGACGCTAGACACACTCTGCGGGAAAGGAGAGGACAAATGAAGCAATTGAAAAATACTTCAAAAAATCCAAGACCAATGAGATTAGAATTTTCCAAGAAAGGCTCGAGAAAGCATGAGGCTGCATACAGGATCACCAAAGACCTTCGGTCCAGAAACTGCAATCTCTTCACTGAAGAGAAATTCATCCTAGAAGGGAAAAAGTCATCGGACACCTGACAAACTGAGGTGAACACTTTGGACAGAGCATAGACACTTCAAAATGAATGAATGAAAAATCCCCAAACCATAAATTGGGAGGTCTTGCCTCAATTTCAAAGCAATTCGGGAAATGAGCATACTGCATCCAAACTGGCAAAATTATCCCATTGTTGAAACGGCAGCAAAGCATCACAACTGAGGAAAAGAGACGGGCACCTTTAACAAAAAAACCACGAATCTGCAATTCAAAGGATCAAAGTAGCATATGCATCAAAGCGCAAAATGACTTAAGCAAGATGAGACTCACAGCGGAAGGAAATCATAAGAAATTGCATTGAAGAAAAAAATTGAATATTTAGTGACTAGCCAGTAATGAACCTGGGAATTACATACATGGGTCAGTGCAAAGAAGTATAAAAAGGCCAAACAACTAATCTCCAGATTTCTGAACAAGCAGGAAAAAGTCAAGGGCAAGACACAATTGGAGGGAAAGATAGAGGACATGGCATGAATTATTCAAAAAATCCAAAACCCACAAAAAAATTTTTCCCAAATCAACAGGCATCAAAAAAGGCATGGCAGCCATCAGTGCAGAGGGACATGCAACGACAAAGATACCTCTACGGGTCCCCATTGAATCGCACCAGATTCACCTTTCCTCCCCGAAGCGAAATGAAATTTTCTTCGGGAGGGAAAGAATCTGCGAAGCTAAAAGAAAGGCTTAGAAACACTCTGGAAGAGAGATAGATCAAATGAAATGCAATTGAAAAATCCCAAAAATCCAGAAATGTGAGATTTAGTAGCTTTCATAAAATGGCCTGTGAGGAAACTAGATGAGCTGCAAAAGGATCAAAAATGCCCAAAACTAATCTCCAGATGTTGCAAAAGCAGGGGAAAAGTCAAGGAGGCAGACACAATCTGGAGGGGAAGATATGAGGACATGCAGAATAGTTTCAAAAAAAACCAAGAAAACGCCAAAAAAATTTTCCCATCAAAGCCATCAAAAGGCTGGCATTTGCCAATCAAGTGCAGGACAGTCGCACCAATGGTTCTCTGTGGTTCCCCATTGAAAGTCGCAGATTCCGCTTTCCCTTCCACAGAATGATTTCCTTCGGGAAGAGGACAGGAATCTGCAACTGAAAAGAAAGGCTTAGAAACACTCTGGAAGGAAATGATCAATACGAAATGCCAATTGAAAAATACCTCCCAAAAATCCAGAAACATTGGGAGATTAGTTGTCTTCAAAAATGCTCGTGAGGAAATGGGATGAGCTGCAATAGGCATAAAAATGGCCAAAATAATCTCGATGATGTTGCAAAAACAGCGGGAAAAACCCAAAGCTCCACAGGAGGCAGACACATACTTGAGCAGGGAAGATTGGGGCACATGCAATGACTTTAAAAAAAATAAAAACCCAGTGAAAAAAAATCTTGCCCATTCAAGCCATACAAAGCAGGCCATAATGCTCACAACTTGCCCAAAATTGATCCTGTGAAGGCCAAAACACAGAAAAGAGGACTTAAAACAACTCTGGAATGGAGATATCATCAAAAGGAAATGCAAATTGGAGGAAAAAAAAAAATAAATTGTGATTTTCGTGAACTACCAGAAAATGGACCGGGATTAAATCAGGGGGCAGTGCAAAAGTCTAAAAAAAGGCCACAACTAATCTCCCAGATGTTTGAAAAAGCAGGGAAAAGTCAAAGGGCAAACAACTTGGGGGGAAGATATGAGGGACATGGCATGAATATTCAAAAAAAACCAAAAACCCACAAAAAAATTTTCCCAACCCAAACGCCATCAAAAGGCATGGCATGCCATCAAGTGCAGGACATGCACCAAGATTCTCTAGTGGTCCCCATTGAAATCGCAAGATTCCCTTTCCCTCCCGAAAGGAAATGAATTCCTTCGGAAGGGAAAGGGAATCTTGCGAACCTGAAAAAAGAAAGGCTTAGAAACACTCTGGAAAGGAGATAGGATCAAATGAAATGCAATTGAAAAAATACCCCAAAAAATCCAGAAAATTGGGACGATGTTAGTGTCTTCAAAAAATGCTCGGGAGAAAATGAGCATGAGCTGCAAAGGATCAAAAATGGCCAAAACTAATCTCCCAGATGTTGAAAAAGCAGGGAAAAGTCAAGGAGCAGACACAACTTGAAGGGAAGATTGGGGCAATGCATGACTACTTCAAAAAAAAATATAAAACCCAGTGAAAAAAAATCTTGCCCAAATTCAAGCCATCATAAGTCAGGCCATATGCCATCCAAGCTTGCCAAAATTGATCCCTGCTGAAGGCCCAAACAGAAAGAAGGACTTACAACACTCTGGAATGGAGATATCATCAAAGGAAAGAAATTGGAGGAGAAACAAAAAAAAAAATTGTGAAATTTCGTGACTACATAAAATGGACCGGGATTATATCAGGGGGCAGTGCAAAAGTTAAAAAAGGCCACAACTAATCTCCCAATGTTGCAAAAGGCAGGGAAAAGTCAAAGGGGCAGACACAACTTGAGGGGAAATATGAGGGACATGGCATGAATATTCAAAAAAAACAAAAACCCAACAAAAAAATTTTCCCAACCTCAAAAGCATCAAAAGGCATGGCATACCATCTAAGTGCAGGGACATCGCACCAAAGATTCCTCTAGAGGTCCCATGAATCGCAAGATTCCCTTTCCCTTCCCGAAAGGAAATGAAATTTCCTTTCGGGAAGGGAAAGGGATCTTGCGAACCTGAAAGAAAGGCTTAGAAACACTCTGGAAAGGAGATAGGATCAAATGAAATGCAATTGAAAAATATCCCCAAAAATCCAGAAAATTGGGAGATTTAGTGTCTTCAAAAAATGCTCTGTGAGGAAATGAGATAGCTGCAAGGATCAAAAATGGCCCACACTAATTCTCCCAGATGTTGAAAAAGCAGGGGAAAAAGTCAAGGAGGCGACACAACTTGGAGGGAAGATTTGGGGGCACATGGCATGACTACTTCAAAAAAAAATAAAAACACCATCGAAAAAAAATCTTGCCCAAATTCAAAGCATCAAAGTTGGTCTGTCCCCCGGGCTCAGGTGAGCTCTGTTTGGTGACCCACAGGTGACCCCACAGTAGCTGTGTGCCCCCCCGACCCAGGCAGCTTCTGGCCCCTGTCTGGTCGGGCGGGGCTCGTTCAGGATCGTCCGCACGCTCCTGGCGTGGGCCTCGCCCTGTGTGCTGTACATCTGCAGCGACGTCCCTAGTCCCACTGAGTGCTCTTTAGGGTTTCTTTTTGTGTTGAGTGTTTTCTAGTCCTCTTGTTACGGATTTCTCAGCCTGCACGGCGAGGAGGTTCCGTGGGGTCATCCCTGGGGCTCTCGTCTATAGATTCTCGGCCGCGCATGTCCAGTGTTAATCTGACTTCCTATCCCTGCTCCCCTTAAGGCTCTGTCTCTCTGGCTGTGCCGTCTATGCATCTGGCCCCCAGAAGCTCTGCAGGCGAGGTCTTTGGGCTCCCTGCGGCTGCTCCCTAAGCTCTGTCGTCCCTTTCTGCACACTCGCAGACACACAACACACAGTCAACCGGAGCCCCGTGCGGATCCCCCGCGCCGGCAGCCCCTCCTGCCAAAGGGCTGCCCCCTGCCCGACAGACCCTGCTGGTCATGGTCCCCCCGCCACGCCCCCGGTGCTGGGCCCAGCGCCTCCAGCCACGCCACGACGCGCCGCCCAAAGATGGATCCACAGTGGGGGAGCTGGGGGCCACCGAGCTGGGCTGGTGTGGATGGGCACGGGGGGACCTGAGGGAGGACACCTCGCAAAGGGCTCACTGCTGCCATGGGGCGACCGACAGTGGTGACCAGTTGGTGGAGGTCCAGGGAGGAGGGAGGGAGGGAAGTAGCCACCCTTGCATGCCAGAGGGACCTTTCGGGGAACGTGTCTGCTGACAATTCCAGGAGTGCAGAGACTCTATTGACACTGGGTAGTCAGGGAGGTGCAGGGTGAGGGAGGCAGGGACCATGGACCACTGCGGCGCAATCGGTGAGTGCAGTGAGAGGGAGATGCCGGATCAGGGTGACAGCCGATGTCGACAGATGATGCTCTCTCTATCTTTCCCCCTGCAGACTCGACTGCCACCATACTCAAAGTAGTGATGTGCTAAGCACATTTACAGACCCCTCGTTGCTGGTGGGAAATGTGAGAGTCTTTCCCTAATCCACCTTCCCAGGGGCTCCTGGGATGGGGCAATGGTCCTGTGGCTCTCCTCAACAGGGCACCGTGTGGCCCAGGGACATGGGAGGATGTGGTTTGTTTGGAGTTGGGATAATAGCTCCTTCCTGACAGAGGCGTACCAGCTCTCCTGCACTGCTGCCTGTCTGGGGTTGTGGGCCCTCTGTCGCTTGCAGCCAGCCTTGTTCCCTAGGAGGAATCCTGAGCTAGGGGGAGGCTTGCTGGAGCTGGGAGGTGTGTTGTGCCTTAGCACTCAAACCTGTTGTCTCCTATTCTCTTCTCTTAGTCCCCAGCATTCCCAGCCATTCAAGTCAGTCTCACTCCTTCTACCCTCAAAGAAGTGACCGAGTCCAGGACACCTGGGTAACCTGGACACCTGGACATCCCTGACCCCCCTTCCTGACTGGCTTCTCTCTGATTTAGCACGGCTTTGCCCACTAGCTCCTTTGTATTTTAGACCCGTCTTAGAATAGTTAGAGTACACTTTTGTAAGAGCAGCGACCATGTTTGGCATCTAGCTACACTAAAATCTGTCTTAGTTTTGAGGTGAGAGGGGACATTTGGGACACGGCTGGGCCAGGGCTGGGTCTTGAGTGGGAATGCGTGTTCCATGTGTGCCTCCACCACCACGCGGTGCTGTGTGCACTGGATTTCCCTGGCAATTCATTCCTCTTCGCCAGCGCTCTACGTCTTCTAGACATGCCTACCAGGCTGCGGCCATGGGGGCAGGGCTACGGTCCCCACCAATGGAGACGGCGAGGGGATACACGCGTGTGTAAGATTTATTAACCCGCCGCCTGGCCAAGGCTACTGCCGCGTCCGGCCCGAAGCTCTTCCTCCTTGTCTGTCAGCCGGGAGCCTCTTGCACGTCCAGCGGGAGGCACCGCTCGGGAGAGGGGCCATGACAGAAGTCCGTGGGGTGGCCCAGTGGGGGCGGGGGCCACGCAGGGCGTGGCGGGACGGGCCAGAAGGGATTTCACAATGTTGTCTGCAGGACCCCGTGGCCCGATGACCGTCCGGAAACGGAGGGCACAAATATTAAGCGCCCGATGTTCTGACTCGAGGTGGCGGGGCCCGCGGGCTAGACTGGCGACGATCTGATTGGGTGATGTCCCGAGTAGCAACTTCTGTGTGTGATGGGCAATGCCATAGCGTGGCTCCTTTTCATAGCGCTTATGGACTCGTTGCGACGCAGCGTGAGACGTTTCAACTATGTGTTCGTCGGGCTGTTTGGGGTTTTGTCTCTGGAGTGAATATCCTCGCCACACTTAGTCCGCTGCTCATATCTTCCCTCCAAGGTTGTGTCTGGGGTGCCGGCCAGGCCCAGCAGTATTGTCGACCTGTGGTGTGTCCCGCTGCCTACCACTCTTGAGTTCAGCAAGGCTGGACGTACGCGGGCGCTTGCTCGGGCCATATTGTTGAGGACTTTTTGCCCTTGGCCCCGGGCTCAAGTATCCTGTATCCCCGGCGCTACCGATCTTCTTCTGGCGCCTCAGGGCCCCTCGTTGGGGTGTGGCGACCTCACAGGCGTGTGAGGGGTGGACCAAAGGGGTAGTTCACTTAAATTGCACTATATTGTTTTGTTTCTTTCTCCCTCCCAACTCTCTTCATTCTCTCTCCCGTCTAGATGGATATCTCGCATGTGTCGCTGTGTGTGGTGGTTACGGCTGTCATAGGTCGAGTGCTCTGCCTCCTCATTTCGCTCCTTTGTACTTGCGACCCCTGGCGCGTGGGTCAGCAGGGGAATCAATTTTGGGCCAGGTTGGATGCCATATGGGCGGCTCAATCAGAGTCTGAGATTGACGAACCAAAAGACTTGGAAAATGTCCCCGGCTCCTCTTGCTCTTTTTTCTCGCTCCCTTATTCCCTTGAGCCTTTCCCACCTTTGTGCAAGCAGAATTCCAGCGTCCTTGGTTAAACCTAGGATCCAGCTGGCGGTGACTTCTGCAGATTCGACATCTGTGGGGTCTGGGAAAAAATGCCTTTGGGGATTGTGGTCCTAGTGGGGATGGAGGTAGGTCGCAGGGAAGCCCTGTCGGCAGCTGCGCAGGGCCCGAGTTCTGTAGGTCCCCAGGGGCCCCATTGTCCCCAGCTGGGGGTGAGGCTGCCTCAACCCGACGTGGTCCTACCTCGGGCCTGTCTGATAGTGTGGAGTCACCCGGGGTTGCTCTGAAGCAGCCTTTCGGGAGGAATGGGCAAGTGGAAAGCGGGGCAGGCGGGGCAGGGCTGCCCAGGGAGGTGGAGTGCCCCACCCGATGACATGGAGCTGGCCCAAAGGAAGGGCGGTAGAGGGGGCACCAAGCCGGGGCGGGGGGACAAGCGGGGAATGGCATCAGCGTGGACGCAGGGGACCGAGATGTTGCCAGCCTCAGTGATGCCGGTTCACCAGGGGCAGCGTGTCGTG
>NDFG01000921.1:0-26263 GCA_002167245.1 Sporophila hypoxantha
GGTCCATGCTGCCAGACCAATCTCTTGGAAATCTAGTGTTATTGCTGTAGTAACAAGGTCCAAAACCAAGTATTTAATAGTTTTCCCTGAGAATGTTCATCAAATTTCTGTTGGGCAACTCCTATGATTACACAGTGTCTCTCATTTTTCTTACGGGGTTTACCCCTTCTTTTCAGTACCTTACAAGATTCATACTTATAGTGGGTACTCTTTCTCTTTTTCTCAACAGATTCTAATTTAATTGATCTCTTGGTATCCACCAGGTAACCAAATTCTACTGCAAAATCCTGTACAAACTATTTTTCTTACTGTTTTTACTATTTCTTCTTCTTTTACAAATCTACTGAGGCTTGCTTCAGCAAGCATCATATATCACAAGACAGCCTCCGGTTTTCCTAACAGGGCACTCTCCCAGGAGTGGCTCTAAAAATGGCAAGTATTCCTGTGTTATCCATATTCTATCTCTATTATTTTCTGATAAGGACCAATTGGGAGAGTTTAACACATTAGGTTAGAAACTGGATGTGGACTCTATACAAGGAGCTCACTTGCTTCTTCCTCATAGAGGGTTGGTAGCACTCACTGCCATGGCTCTCCTGGGTCGCAATAGGAGCACCACCAGCCAATTAGAGCCATCATTGACTGAACCTTCCCTAAGAGTCGGGATGGGGTCATCTTGCCACAGCTGCCGCACCCGGCCTTGCCTTGGGGAATTTCACTGGAAGAAGCTCCAAGCCTTTTCAGAGTCTCTCTACCCGTTTCTCTGGCCAAAGCCTCTCTTGGTCTGTTCTCTACCAATTTTGGTTTCCTCCCTAGGGGATGCTTCTGTAGAGGATTAACGCAGGAGTCTTTAGAACCCAGAACTTTTAGAACCAAGTTTTTGGAAAACTTAATAGAATTACTTATTTACAGTCTTTAAACTTTTTACAAAACACTTATTTTACACATCAGAAGCTTCTTGATCATTTTAACATTTTAACTTATGTTAGAACTCTATACCAATTAATTTACCGCATACCATTAGTCCTTTTTGTGACTCTTCCTTCTGAGAGTCAACTTTAATCTTTGGTCCTTTTTATCACAGTAATAGCTCAGGTGAATTAATGTGGATGTGGTTGACTTTTGTCGCGAGTGCCTGGAGGTGAGAGTGATGTGACCTGGGTCCCGTACTTGGGCGGTGAACTGGCCCCTTTTCATTCGCGTAATGTTAAGTCCCAACCTTTTTCCTCTGGTTGCACAGCGAATTAGGATGAGGCACACCTGATAGGGGCCTTCAAATTAGGCATTAAGTGATCCATGTATTCCAGACTTTATCAAACCCAAACTCTCCTGGGCTAAATGTTCTGCAACTTTTGTGTCAAAGAGGGAAGTTTGGGGAGGTATCCCTTTTTCTAAGTCCTTCTAGAGTTCTTCCAATTACTCTAAATACTTTCTGCGTAGCCTTCTTCTCCTTCTAGAAATATTCTCCCGGTGCTATCAAGGTGTTACCAGGAATGCAGCCCAGAATCATCATTTCATAAGGTCAAAATTCTTATGTCAGACCGACGGTCTTGTTCCTGAATTCGCACAAAAGCGCTAGGGGTAACAATTTTGCCAATTCATTCTTTCGTTTCTTCAATCAATTTAGTTAATCAGTTTGGAGCTTTGTTTCATCTGCTCCACCCTCCAGAACTCTGGGGTGCCACGGAGTATGTAATTTAAATTTTATTCTTAAAGCTCCTCAATTATAATTTTTGCAAGTTTGGGACCACAAAATGACGGAACTGTCGGTCCTGAGTCTATGGTGTTTAACCATTCTACATCTCGGGGGATACATTTTCTCTAGGATTATTCTTTGCTACGACTTGGAACTGTTTCCCCTTCATTGGTCGGAAGGCTTCTACCCAATGGGTGGGAATGATCTACTAAAACTAGTCGATATCTGTATCTTTGCACTGGGGGGTATCTCAGTAGAATCTATCTGTATGCCTTTAGAAAGGTTTAAACTAATTCTCTTCCTTCTAGGCTATTTTTTCAAACCTCCTTGCACTTAGAAAATTTATGTTTTTTTTTCTTCACCTTTCTCAACACAGAATACCAACTTCTCTCCGAGTGACGTGTGCGTAACTTTTAAAGCCAAATGCCACATTTACTTATTACTTTAATTCATCTAACATTCACGTCCTTTTATTTCTGAGTTCACTTTCACAGCATTCTTCTAACCTGCTTCAGAACACAAAGTATGATTTTTATTGCTAATACTCACAGGTCTCTGTGGGCCCCCTCACCTTGGTTTGGCCCACAGGTCCGTCATGCTCTTGTTTGCCTCTTGGAAGGGCCCTGACTGTGGCCTGCCCGTGCTGTTCACCTGTGAGGGTCATGTCTGCATGTCACCACCGCTCTTCACAGTCTACCGGCCCCTCAACACTCTTGGGAGCATAGTTCGGGGTTTTTGGCAGGTCAACACAACACCTTCAGCCACAGCCCCACCTGCGCCGGGGAAGCAGTCAAGCCTGGTTGCAGGTCAGCACACATACTTCAGCTACAGCCGCACCTGCCGGGGAAACGCAGCCTGATGTTGCGGTCACACACGCACACTTCAGCTATCCAGCCCTTTCACCGTGCTCCCGGGGAAGCAGTAGCTGATTTTGCAGGTCACACATCCACTTCAGCATACAGCCCTCACCTGCCGCGGGGAACAGTGAGCCTGATTTGCAGGTCACTCACCTCTCTTTCCAACTGCCTCCTCCTTCCACCCTGCCCCGGGAAAGTTGAGGTCGACTTTGTTTGTGATCACTCTCACATACACACAAGACAACAATAAGGTGACTTTCACGTTTCACATCACTTAATTACAGCTAACGTGTTAGCTGTCCAGCTCTCAGTGCTACTGATATCTTTAGCTGTTGTTATCTAACACTTCAGATGCTTTTGGGTATTTCACTATACTTCTGGGTACTTTGTTGAGACAGGACTTATCTGCTTCTGTATCTACTTAACAATTTCAATTCTTTATTTACGGGATCTTACTTCAATATTACCAAGGGCTTTTCTAGATGTGCCATTTGGGTCCCCTAAAGTGCAAAAGCCCTACACCCCTAATCATGTACGGTCTAAGGACCGCTTCCCCAAGGCTATCTTGTTCCCTGGCTATTGCCACATCGAGATGAGTCTCTTACATAACTTCCTGAGTGTCCGCCTCTCCACAATAATAGCAGGCGCCTTTCATCTCAAGGGATTATCTTGAGCTCCTCCATCTCTCTTGTACCTGACAGTCAAGAGGCCTGTCTTTGCCTCCTCCTGGTGGTGGACGCCGCCACCCCTTTTCTCTAGCTACTGCAACATGATACTTAGCCTTGGCGCTTTGCTTTTCTTACGTCCCTCTTCAAATAGCACCTTCAATGCTTCTCTTAACAACTCTTATGTCTTTGATTTTGCAATCTCAATCTTTTCCGGAAGTTTCTCTCTTGTATATCTGGCCAATGATTTGCTTTAACAATTGGGACTCTCAGTAGCATTTGGCCCTTCTGTGGGTAGTCTGGGTCGATTCTAGAGTTCAACACACTGGAAGTTCTGCTTTAGGTGAATTAAGCCAAGCCAGCAGGAGTTATCATCTTCTTTGTAGTACCGCTCAAATGCAATTTGGCAATTAGTCCGAATTGGGGAAAGACTCTTTTGATCCCGCGAATCATCAAAGATCTTATATTCTATCATGGCCGTTTCTCCTCTTCTCCTATTTAGGGATTTCCAACTGGGCATCGTTTAGGGGCAATTTTTGTTCACTGGATTGCAACCTGGGGTCCCAGATGGTTTATCCTCTCCCAAATTCTTATGCCAGCCACCTAATCATGCTGGACCTCTTCGAGGAATAATATATTTAGAATGGAATTATCTCCCCCCAGGTGTAGATTTTTGGACCTAAGAATTGCTCCACTTTGTTGTCTCTGGCCCACTGGTCCTCACTAAATGCCTAACTCTTTCTAAATCTCCCTCACCTCAGAAAAGCTGGTTAGAGGAAGTCATTCAACAAAGCCACACCTCCCCTGCTCCCCCCATAGGAACTTCTCTGAGGGGAAATGATTCTTCTGCTTGGAGGTCTTGGTCTTATGGTACCAACAGTAGGCATCTTCAGAGACCAAACTACTAGTTTGAGGGATACTGTGGGTTACCCCTGAACTTCTTGTCGGATCAGCAGGTGCTATTTGGTGATAGGCTGTTTAACTTGGGCCACAAGGAGGGTATTTGCTGTCCCAGCTAGAGGGCAGGGTAAAGTGGGGACAGCATAAGCAGGAGGAAAAGAGTTATTAGTGGGGCTAAGGCAGAGAATGCAGCCACGGTGGACGTAGTCACTTGTGTGGTCGAGGTAACTGGAGGAGCAAAGGGCGAAGGTGGAGGGAGTGGTTATGCTAGGAGGGCGACGACTACGCTGAGTCTATCATAGGGGAAGCTGAAGAGTAGAAGGAGGAATTTGAGGAGGTGGTTAATGAGATGGCAAGGCCGGGGGAAGAACCGGGCCGTGCATTCTGACGTGCCTGAGCAAAGAGGATTATAAGGTGGAGGGCAGCAGGAGGGTAAATAATGTAGGGGTCGCCCATCCTTTACGAATTCCCAGCAACCATCTCGTTCATTCGCCCTCTTCTTTTTTCTGTACTTTACAAAATATCGCACCCCTGGTCATCTTCCCAATAGCACTCTTTAAACCAGTCGAAGCTACAATAACAATACGAGCCTCAGGGGTCAGTATCTCCTTCGGAGGCTGCTCAGATAATTTACCTCAGTTGCTGAACATCCACTTGTCTCTTGTCCCACCCAAGCATCCTCCTTGCAACTTCTAATTCGTGGCCAGACTTTAGCATCAGTAGTGGATCATCTTTATCTCATCTAATCCCTTTGTGTTCCTCTTATCAATCCCATTTTCTAACAGTTTCCCTAAGGGGCTAGCGGAGGTATAATTTCTTAGTCTCTCTTGCCTGTTTTTACTATTACACACCCTCCCATTTTTCGATCTCAAAGGTGTCTCTACCAACAGGTAATCCAAAAATTAGTTTTGCCTGAAAGCTAGGACTTTTAATACTGGAAACAACTGCTGATCTCGTCAATTAGCCTAACTTTCCACGTCAGGTCTTATATTCTATCAGTGACTTGAACACACGAAACTCGGTGTAAGAAGCCAGTTCGTGCCTGACCTCCTTCGTCAAGGAAAAGACCACTGCCCTGATGTGTAGTGTGCCCACTTTCCAATTTTAGGGCCCACGGTATCAAGATTAACTAAATCGCCAGTCTCCTTCCTGGATTTGTGCCTGGCCCTCCTTCGCCAGGGCTTGAATGCCTGCAGGCTGGTGAGTGCCCGAATTCCTTCTTCGGGACTTACAATCTGCCTGACATTCCTCTTCGTCAGGACTTTTGGGGTGCGTGCACTTCATATACACTTCCTCCGCACGCCCGGAGGGGGGTGCCCCTCCCCCTTAGTAGACGCCTAATCACACGTAATCCTGATTCCTTCCCGGGTGCCCTTCTGAGCAGGAGTCCAGAAATGGCGGTACTGAGTGGGTTCACTTTCACTTCAGGGTCCGCTGCCTGCGCCTCGTCTCACTCACACATCACACGACGTCGTTCTCCACTCACTCACAGCCAGGCTCACCCGAGATAGTTCTCGATCCAAGTCCTGGTGCCTTGCCCTCTGCGTCACTGGTCCTGAGTCGATCAGCGTGCCGATTCTCTGATCCCAAGTCACCAGCTGTCCTGCGAGAAGGGACAGTCGAAGATGGCCCGTCCCTGGTGTCCTCTTTGGGCGTGGCTATCCAGACGAGTTGCCCTCAGCTGAAATAAAGAACAGGGCCAGGCACTTGTCTCCTTTTTTAATGCCTTTATTAAAGGTGACACGGCTCAGATTAAACGACCAGTTCAGACGGGTCTGCAGTCTCATCTTTCTTTCCCGGCTGTGGTGCAGAGAAGGGAGAATCGTGCAGCTCTTGTCCACGAGGGCAGAGCTGGGGTCCAATCTTCATGAGCGTCTAGGCGTGACCCCGGTGGGTTTTTTTTCTTCCTTCTTCCAGCTCCGGGTACCTTCCAAGACGACTTCTGGAAGTCAGTGGGAGGGGCAACCAAGATCTCTTAACTTCTGCAGGTCCAGCACTCCGCTCCTCCGTCCAGGAATCACTCTATATTCTAATTTTATATTTGCTCGTTGTTTTTTGGGGTTTTATAAGTCAATAGTCCCAGGGTACACTGGTTCCCAATCTACATATTGTAAATTGCGCCCCCCCCAGAACGGGAAAAGTGCAGTTTTTGCCTTTAGCAGGGTTTTGCCAATACAAAAGGAGGGGCTCCAGCCCTGGCTAGGTTGTAAGCAATACAAAAAAAAGAACCATTAACCTTACTCGACTGTAATTAACATAACAAACAGGGTGGTCAGTTCTGCAGCAGCCAAAACTAGTCTGCACTGATTTTTGTAACTTATTTTGTTCTCTCTATACAGAAATAGAATTAAACAAATTCTGTTCATGAAACGACCGCTCCCGATGCTGCCCTTTGTCGGGAACGAGCCCGGGAGCACCCTCCGAATCCTTCCCCGGGAACCCTCCTGTGAGCTGTGCCCGACCTGAGGGGTTTTTGGAGCCAAGGGTGTCATGCTCTGTCCCAAAATCTGGGTGGAAGCAGGAATGGCAAGCAAGTTACCCACCATCGGTCCAGCCCCAATGGGCCTCATCGGAGCACGCTGCATGAATTCCAGCAGTCCTGTTCCCACCTGCAATGCCCCCAAGGTGCTGTTCCGCGTGGGCCCCCTGCTGCCAGCCGCTTCCAGCTCGGCCTTCCCTGGCCGGCCAGCCGGGACAGCGCCACATGGCACAGGCACAGAACAATCTCCAGCACAGCAAAAACCTTGCCTGCAAAAGCCAAAAAAGTCTTCTTCGCTGGGCAGCAGCTGGAAGCATCTGACCCACAAATTGGATCCAGTTGTTGGTACTAGGTGTGATTCGTGCTTAAAAACATTGAAACAGTATAAATATGGATACAGTAATCAATATTTGTAAATAATAAAACAGTAAGAAGTTGAAATGCCAAAAAGAAAACGCGAGAGGAGGGGCCTCTATCTCCCCCTTCCCTGCAGATGTTCAGGATAGGAGGAAATAACAAGAGATAACGGGTACCAAAATTAACAAAAAGAAGGGAAAATCTGGTTGGGTCCCAAGAAAATGCTAATTATAAGATATTTATTGTTGTGATGCTAAAATGTAGTAGAATMTTAGTTTTGGCTTACATTGTTTTGGCTTGGTGCGCATGTGTAACCCAAAGGTGAATTAAAGGACAAAGAGGAAGAGGAGAGCCTTCATCAGTGATGACCACCAAAGACTGGTGCGACCACCAAAACGAGTGATGGAGCATGCGCCATAAAGGTGGTGATAAGGGCGGAGATAGAAGTGGGATGAATCGAAAATGGGAGGAGATGATATTGACACCAGGCTTATAAGGGGGGAATCTTCCCTTGGCAAGCTCGTACGTGAGGTGGCCGGGGTCCAAGAGCCCTGCACTCTGTACCCTGCGGTTATCTTTTGCTTATGCGCTATTATCTGAACCAAATTATCCCTTATTTTAATCAAATTGTGTCCAATTTTATATATTTTCAAAACTATTCAATTAAAATTGRTATTACCTTTAATATTGTTTGATTTTTTTTATGAAGGGATAATTGGGCGAACATAACACAGCGCTGCCTTGTGCAGCCCAAAATCCCCAGGAGAGGCAGCAGAACYCTGTGTTTGTGCACAGGGATGCTTTAGGAGCARGGCTGAACTTRAGGAACCGCAGCCCTAATTACAAGACCTCCTTAAGGGTCTGCAGCTCCCAGAGCAGAACAGGGGCATTGGCCCAATTAGCTCCAGTTTTGCCCCATTTTGCCCTCCCAAGGCACAGCTCCCGGTCCGGGCTGTCCCTGTGCTCCAGCTGCAGCTGCAGAACCTCGGGGCTGTGGCTCTGCTCTCTTCTTCCTCCTCCCCCTGGGGCTGCAGTGTGGGGACCAGCAGTGGCCCAGGGAGAGCAGGAACTCCAAATGTGCTCTGGAGCTCCTGAGGAGCCTGGGCAGAGTCAGTACTGACAAACCAAACTTTCATCAACGTCCAGGGCAATTCAAACCATTTCCAGAGCTGCTGTGCAGGGCTGAAAAGAGGAAAGGTAGTGACAGGCTGTAGCAACCAGAATTGATTTGTGGACCCCAGACCTGCCTGGGGTCCAGGGCCTGCCTTCCTTCCATTTGGGATCAATAGAGCAACTGTCGCGGGTGTGTGCAGGCATGTGCCTGTGCCCATGGACACTTAATCTACACTGCCGCGGGCACTGGGATCCCACCCGCTGCCTTGGCAGCTTCTGCCCGCTGCCGGTGGTAGGTGCCGGGACCGGATTGGTGGCGTGATGTTGCAAAACGTTTCCCCTCCACCTGCCTACCTGTCCGAGGCGCATGGCCCCTGAGGGGATGGAGCTGGACCCGGGGGCGCCCCTGCTGTGCCAGTGAGCGCTTCCCCTGCAGCGCCCCTGCTGGCTCGGGAGTGCTCCTGCAGGTGCCCCCTGCTGGCCGGGAGTGCTCCTGCAGTGCCCCCGCTGGCGGTGGTTATAACTGCAACAAAAAACCAACAGCAGCTGAGCGGGCGGAAAGGTTCGTGTTTGGTGTTATTTTGTTCGTGGCTTGGTTTATTAAATTTCCCAGTAAAGAGCTGCTATTCCTTTTCTTACACTTTTTGCCTGCAAGTTCCCCATCACTTTTCAAAATTTAAGCAAAACGTTTTTAGGCATGTGTCTTCTTTCCATTGCAAGGAATGTATCCACTTTCCTTTGGGACAGATATTTCTCATTTACATGAAGTTTGCCACTCCCGCAGTTCCAGAGTGATAGGACAGACACCACCAAAACAGACATGGTCAGGGACTTGGGCCCACCTCATGATCTGCCTTTTAAGCCAGTGGGACACACCTCCCCAGTCAGAATTTCTGGTCATGGCCCACTCAGCGAGCTGGCTTTGCAGAGCGTCACACTGTCCCTAATGTGCCTTTCGGACAGACTAATGGACAGACAGGGCGCCCTTCACCAAAAGCAGAGCCTTACCTCACCTCTGCCACAATCACAGGTGTTCCAGACAATGTCTTCCAGACATCAACTGTTCCTTGTCTCTGACAACCCACCCTGTGGCCATGCCTGATCCCAATGCCCTAGAAAAGGAGGAGGCTCCATGAACACCCACAGGGCCTGCTGAATCCTCGCGTGTGGGAACCAGCAAGAGGAGGGGCTTTGGACAGGGGACATAGACGACATCCAGGTAGACCATCACTGAAAGGTCTCCGGACGTGCCTACATAATGGACAATATATCCGCCAGAGAGAACAAGTGATTACTCCCCGTATGCAGCATGTCGTCTCAGGTCCTCAAGTAGCTCATGGACACACGCATGCTGGGGGAAAATGTCTGGGTTGCTTCCTTTTGTGGCTTTTCCCTGGAAATCATTCCTTGTGTGACGCCGTTTTGGACTCTGAACCTTGTTGCTGTGCTGTTGTTTTTATTTCTCTCTCATTGCTGTTTAATGAAATATGTTTCTTCTCTCAGCCCTTTGGGATTTGTGCCTCCAGAAGGAGGAGAGGGGGCAGTTTTTAGTGCAAGCACACACGAGTGGCGTGCCTGGGTGGACTCCCATGCCCCCCAGTTTCCCCCCAGGTGTCACAGCACATTCCGTAGATGCACCAGGTTCCCACGGTCGCGCCCTGGGGTCCCCGCAGCTCCGCGTAGGTCACCTGGGATCCTGGAGGTGGTGGCACAGGGGGACACTGCGAGAGACACGGGCTGTGGGATCTGGTGTGGGTGACACTCGTGGGTGACGTGTCCGTCTGTGTTGGTACCCCCGTACTCACCCCCTGCCCTCTTGGTGACCATGACGTGGGTGTACAGAACTGCCCCCTCCTCTGGGGGATCCGGGGGACCCGGGGGGGCCCTGAAGGAGCAAAGGGGATGTGGGGAAGGGAATCAAAGACCTTGGGGGTTTGGGGTAAAATGGGAGAGTMTGGTTTGAGACCCCCACTCACCTTCCCTGCTGCTTCCTGACAGCTGAAAATGAAAGAGGGGAGGGGTGACTGTGGGGTCCCAGGGCCCTGAACCCTCTCAGAATTCCTGAACCCCCACAGGACGCTCAATTTCTCTCAGCACCCCTAAGCATCCCTGAAGCCCCCAGAATTCATGAACCTCCCCAGTGCCCCCGACCAACTCAACCTCAAGAACCCAAAGGCCCACAGAGACAGAGACCCCCCAAACGCCCCCAGGGCCCCTGAAAGAACCCCCAACATCCCTGCAGGACTCTCCAGCACCTCCCCAAACCCTACAGGACCCCCAGCGAAGGTCACAATTGTGGGACTGTGGGTGCTGCCCTATCATTCCCCAGTTCTGGGGCCTCTACAGCTCCCAGGGACCCCCTGTCCCTCCATTGTCACCCACCCACACGCTGCCAGGCCACAATGGCACCCATGAGCAGGAGCAGGAACAAAAGGGCCCCACCGAACCCTGTGGCCACTGCAAGAAACAGGGGGAGACACATCAGGGTTACTCARGGCCCAGGGGTCCTGCACACCCTGGTGACCCCACGGGACCCCACCTGTCTCTCTGTGTCCCCATGTTTTCACTATCAGTGCCAGCTCAGGGCTGAGTGCCCGGAACACGCGGTGCCCGTCCTGTCCCAGCTGGTTGGTGGCCATGCACTGGTAGGTGCCTGAATGTCCCACATCGATGTCCCAAAGCTCCAGGAGGGGACCCCGGGCCACCTCCTGCCCGTTGTGCAGCCAGATGAAGGTGACAGGGGCTGAGCCAACCTGCACTGAGCAGTTCAGGGTCACGTTGTCACCTGCACGCACCTGGTGTGCCAGGGGACCGGGGATGATGGTGGCATTGGCCACGGGCACTGCGGGGACACAGACAGGGCTGAGGGCACAGGGCAGGGCCTGGCAGCCGGTGTGGGGGGATAGGGACAGAGGTTGATGGTGAGATTGGGGATTTGTGGATTGGGCGCAACATCAGGGAGGTGGTGGGGACACAGGCAGAGGTGGGGGACACCGAAATGGTGTCTGGGGCACCTGGAGGTCCGAACCAGGGGACTCGGCCGTCTCTGGGGGCTCCCCCAGTGCCGCAATCACCCACACTCACCTAGTGACACGCGTGATGCCGGAGCTGGGCACTGCTCTTTTCGCACGGCCCCCCCTCAGAGCGCACCTGGCAGCTGTAATTCCGCCGAGTGGGAGACCCCACGGCGGGCCCTAAGCAGCTGCGGGGACCCCTGCGGGCCCCCACCACCTGCCGCGTCCGGTAGAACACGTGCAGGAGGGGGGTCGGGGCGCAGGGGGCTGGGGGGCTGAGGCAGCTGAGAGTCATGGGGACGCCCGGTGGGCTCGGGGGGACCTCCAGCACTGGAACGTGAGAGCTCTGGGAAGTGAAGGGGAGGGGGATTTTGTGAGCCCGAGTCTCCCAGGGCTGTGGAGTGTTGGCGGTGGAGGCCGTGTGGGTGCTCACCATGCACTGTAACGTGTCATGGGTGACGACTTCTCCCATCCCCAAGATACCTGGATTTCACCCAGCCCTGGCAGCTGTAGCTGCGCTGTCTTGCAGCCAGAGGGGACAGGGACAGCTCGGTCCTATCACGGAGCCTCCTGCAGTTTCTTCTCTCGTGGTAGAAGGCACACTGGAGCTGACGGGTTGTCCCAGCCAGCGCGGTCAGGCACAGTGTCACTGTGATCCCCCCTCCAGCACGCCCGTGCCGGCACCTGCAAGCAACCAATGGGGCTGTGGGACACAGGGGTCTGGTTACACCGAGGGATCGGCGGGTCCCAATGCACTGTGACCCCCATATTGGCTCAAACACAGCACACGAAGGGATCCCCATTCCCACAAACAGGGTCCGCAGGACTGGCAGCTCTGCATGTCCGCCAGAGCAGCGGATGGGTCTGGTCACGACAGGGGGTGACCCAGGAGTGGAGCCAACCCAGAGCCCCGGGGTCACTGCGGTTGCCAGGATGGGGAACCCAAACCCCCCTCACCAGCTAAGACTCTCACAGGAGGGCTGAGCCACTGCCGGGTCTGTCACATGTGTAGTTTCCTCTCTCAGTGACTGTGAGGCGGTTCTGCCCCTCTGCCTCCAGCGCCGCCGTCTCTACGTTGTACCAGGTGGTGGCACCGGCAATCCCCGAGCCCTGGCAGTCAGTGTCACCCTGTCCCACAGCACACCGCCGGCCTCCAGGGGGGGCTCCACCAGGAGCTGGGTGGTCTGGACACCTGTGGGTGACAGGGGACATCGAGCCTGCCAGGGCCAAGCGTGGGGCTGGGGACAGCGGGGTGGGGCCATGGCATCCCCCGAGGACTCACCAGCGAGGCCGAGGGTCTGGGCTGGAAGGGAGAAGGGACAGGGCTGGGTGGGGGTGGCACTGTGGGGACATTGGTGCACGGGAGAATGGGTCATAGGGGCTGCCCCTGAACTGTCCCCTTTGGGACATATGTGTGACACTGATGTGTCGATGGGGAGACTGTGCTAGCACAGGTCTCCCCCASCAGCCCTATGGCCTCTGTCTCCATGGCCCATCCACATTGTGCTTGTCCTCTTCTCCCTGTCCCTGCATCTCTGCATCCCTATGTCCCTGTCCCCACAGCTGCCCCAGCCCCAGGATGCTTCTCCCCACATTCCTATTCCTCCAGCCCTTTGCCCCCTCTCCTGTCCTCACAGCCACCCCACGGCCCCGGTCACCTTATGCATTGACTCTACTGGCATTGGGAACCTCAGGGGACCCTGCAGCCCCCCTATGCCCCCTCCCCACCACTCTCTGCCTCACCAGGGCCCATCCCCAGGGTGTCAGGCCCATTCCCGGGGCACTCACCCCACAGGAGCAGCGCCACCTTCCCGGCCATCCTGGTGTCCCCAGCCATGTGAACTGGCTGTCACTCGCTGCTGTGGCCACCGCTCCCCTGGCTGGCGGCTCTTCGGATGAAGGGGAAGGAAGCGAGGTCACGTCCGTCCCCACGTGGAGGTGGCCCTTGGTGGGGGCAGGGTGGCCACAAGCAGGGGGCAGGCTGTGAGGACATGCTGGGGACAAGGCTGTCTCTGGGTCGGGGGAACATGGGCTTCCCAGGAGCAGGGCGGCTCAGGGGTTTTGGGGAGCCAGGGATGGGTGTCCAGGGGAATSAGGGGTCCAGGGAATGAGGTCCGTGGGGAATTGGCATCCTGATGAGGGGGTGTCACTGGGGATGGGGGTGCAGTGTGAATGGGGGTCCCCAGGGCTGGGGGGACTCAGGGATGGGAGTCCCTGAACAATGTGGACTCCAGAGATTTGGTGTCATGGTTTTGGTTTGCTAATTTGAGATATTTCGGTTGATGTAATAATTAGTGTGGTGGGTTTAGTTTTGGTTAATTATTAGTGCATTTATCAGAATGTATTTATTTCTTTTTTGTTTTGAGATGAGACTAGGAGAAAGGTAAAGTAGGTTTAAAAGTTTAAAAGGGTATATAGAAAAAWTTATTAATTGTAATAAATTGTAATAGTAATAAATCCCTCATCAGGGGATGGGTGTGCCAGGGKTGGGGTGCAGGGGGAATGGGGGGTCCTGGGAGAATTAAGGTCCCTGGGAAAGGGGGATTTCAGGGGATGGAATGAATGGGAGAGGGTTCCTTGGGAATGGGGTCCTGGGCCATGGAGATCCTGGGCAATGGCAGCCCTGGGATGGGCGTCCCAGGGAAGGAGAGAAAGAAGGAATGGGGGTCCCAGGGTCAGCTTCCCAGGGGAATGAGTTTGCCGTGGATGGACAGTGAGGGGATGTGCATGTTGGTCACAGCCCCTTCCCTGGGTGCCTCAGATTTTGGGGAGACCCAGAGGCTAGSCCTGCCGTGATTTCGGGGGGCAACAAAAGAGGATTCAGAGGTGCTCTGTGTCTGTGCCCCCCCAACCCCCAGGGGCATTTTCCATTCTTCATTTCCATTTCCTTCCTTTTATCCCTCCAATTCCCAACCTCCCAGTTCATGCCTTGATGATCTTGGGGGGCACCTGAGAAGGGAATGGGTTGGGGGAAGCCCAGGGTGGGCAAGCAGGGGTGAGGGGTCTGCAGGGAGGGCTGGGGAGGCTGTGGGGGATGGGGGTGTCCGGCTGTGCCCCCCAACTTTCCACTTTCTCCTGTAGCAGAAGGAAGAGGCCATTTGACACGTTTGTCAACACGAGGGGGGGTTCTGTCCTATGGGGGCACATCCAGGGGGCTCCTGTCCTGTGGGGATCCTGTCCAGGGGGGACACTGCTGGACAAGGGCTTCTGTCCTGGAGCATGGCAGCTCTGGGGGGCTCCAGACTTCTCCATTCTTGCTTGTCCCTGCAGGATCTGAGCCAGCAAGAGCAGCTGGGGAATGGAGCCTTGGGCAGGAAGGAGCTCCCAAACTCCTGCTGCTTGAAGCCAGTGGCCATCCAAGGGTGGGGCCCAGCCATGGCCCAGCCCCACTGCACAGGATGGCCATTGCCCAGCCCCTGCTCTGGCCAGCCCCAGCTGGCAGCCAGCACCTGAGGGTCCCCCCTGCCCCTTGGCTTTGTTCTGGCAGCTTTAGAGCTGCTGCAGAGGTGAGAATTCTGTGGGGGAAAATGGCTGCCTGTGGTTTGCTCAGCCCTGCAAGAAGCCACAAAGCCCAAAGGGAGCCCAAGCAGTGGCTTCTGAGAGGGCCTTTGATGGTTTTCAGAGCAGGACTGGCTGGAAACCCCCTGCAGAGGCAGTTGAGAGGGAGCCAGTTGGGAAATGCAGCAATTTATCACTTTGTCTCTCTCACCAAGTGTTACAGATACATATTATATTAACTGGATTTTCACAAATATTAAAATGGAATTTTATATATGTAATGGTAAAGTAACTTTGTAAGAAAGATATAGTTTTTATTTCTGTTGTTAATTAAGCTTTGTGAAAAAGCTGATATAAGGATGCTTGTGTTAAAATGCCTGATTGGATGGGATAACATCTGATGAACACAGGATGAGGACACCTGTACAGATCTGCCAACCATCAGCACTCACCACCTGAAGACATTGTGGACCAAGACCCAGAAATGAAGATGATGATAAGAAAGGACTAAAAGCACAACCTAGGAATAATGCTCTAAAAAGGCAGATCCAAAGAGGAGCCATGCTAAACKATTCTTGGAACGAAAATTAGTTTGGGGAAAAAGTTTCCTATGCATAAGGGTCTATGAATATGGAACAGGCTGATGTAAGGGAAAAGGTATCTAAGAGGTATCCCCGAAGAGAAGTGTCCTCTTGGCTGACTGCCAAGATGCACTGACCCTTAACAACCCTTAACAACCTTTGCTCTATGGTTTTTGTCTCCTATTGTCCTTTATTAAACTTCTAAAATTTTCACAGGAGAGAGAATGTGTTTTTCACACGCTGCAAAGACGTGAGAATTCTGTGGGGGAAAAAGGCCTGGCTGTGGTTTGCTCAGCCCTGCAAGAAGCACAAAACCCAAGGTGAGCCCAAGGAGTGGCTCTGCGAGGGCCTTTGATGGTTTTCAGAGCAGGGCTGGCTGGAAACCTCCTCCCTGCAGGGGCAGCTGTGAGGGACCCAGTCCAGAATAGCAGCAATTGATCATTTGTTCCTCTTGGTAAGGGACTGAGAGAGCCRCAGAACTACTGCAAAGACAYCAACACTCCACTCAACAACTTGCCTGGGATGCTCCTTCTGGAACCCCATGGAAAGAATGTTTGGTCTCAGGCTGTGGCCACCATATAATAGGGAAAAGTGTGGAAATATTGAGCAGGGGCTCTGCCCCTCAGCTGTGGTGGAGCTCTGGGGAGTGACCCATTCTGCATTCCAGGTGTCCCCAAAGCTGCTTCATCCCTGCCCTCCTCACCTGAGTGAAAGGCTGAGAGTTTGCAGGAATTGTGGTGTAAAGCCATGTCCTGGGTTGACTATATGATGCTTTTATCCCCAAGTCATCTCATTTGTTTACGCTGAATAATAATAAGTTTTGCACCTTTAAGACTTGTTGCAAAGAGTGGAGGGGGGAGAGAAGAAGCACACAGGTTTTTTTTTTTCAGACACTGCACTCACTCCCCCACATTCCTCTCCTGGACTGTTGTGGCCTGTGGATGAACAGACAGCAGGACAGAGAGCTCTCCTTTGCTTTTAGGTAGTTTTAGCTGGCTGAGGCAAAGAAGTTCCCTGGACTGTGGTTTTTTCCCTTTTCTTTGGACCTCTTGGAACCTGCTCTGGACTGAACACCCAGGGGAGCACCGGCAGTTGCACCTGTGGCCCACTGGGCCGGGCCTGGCCTGCGACAATTCCAACACCAGAGGGACTGATCAGAGACGGAGTGAGCAGGGCTGCAACCCGGGGACGGGGGGTTTCTCAGTTTGTCATCTCATTTAGAGCGGCAAGGGGCTTTATTGTTTAATATTGTTTAGGTTTTATTGRTTATTAAACAGTTTTTTTCCACTTTTCTCTAAGGAGGTATTTTCTCCCAGACCAGTTGGGGGGAGGGGCCGATTGAATTTACTTTCCTACCAGAGCCCCTTTGGAGACTCTCTCCCAAATTTGATCTAAACCAGGACAAACCACCAGAGGTGCTGATGTGGACCCAAGACCTGCCTGGSYTCAGGTTTTGCCTTCCTTCCATTTGGGATCATGGAGAGCGGTCATGGGTGTTYCGCAGGGCATGTGCCTGGCCCCGGGACACTGCTACGCTGCCAGTGGGCACTGGGATCCAACCTGCTGCCTTGGCGGCTTCTGCCCGCTGCCYGTGGTGGTGCCGGGACCGATTGGTGGCCTTGAGTTTGCAAAAGGAGCGATTTCCCCTCCTCCCTCCCGTCCGAGGCCGCCATGGCCTCTGAGGGGATGGAGCTGGACCGGGGCGCCCCCTGCTGGGCGGGAGTGCTCCCTGCAGCGCCCCCTGCTGGGCGGGAGTGCTCCCTGCAGCGCCCCCTGCTGGCAGCGGTTATAACTGCCACAAAAACCAACAGTGCTGAGCAGGAGGGAAAGTTCTGGTTCTGTCTTGTTTGTTCTCTTCTGGTTTATAATTTTTCCCAGTAAGGAGTTGTTATTCCTTTTCCTACACTTTTGCCTGGAAACCCTATCAATTTTCAAATTTAAAAACGGTTTTGACATGGGTCTTTTTTCTATTCAAGGAATGTTCCCACTTTCCTTGGCAGATATTTCTCATTTAAATGAGTTGCCAACTCCTGGGTTCCAGCGTGGATGGGYCAGACACCCCAAGAAGAGASAMGGTCAGGGACATGGCCACCTCATGCTCTGCCTTTTAAGCCAGTTGGGCCACCAAGGGCCCTCTCCCCAGCTGGCACTTCTGCTCATGCAGTTGCACAGGAGCTGGCTTTGGCAGAGCGTCACACTGTCCCCAGTGTGCAATGGCTGACAGACTGATGGACAGACAGGGCCCCGTCTCAGCAAAAGCAAGGCCTGACCCACCCCTGCCACACACAGGTGTTCCAAAATGTCTCCAGACATCAAACCTTTCGTGGACACTAAGGACTGTTTCTTCCATATCCCCTTACACCCGGAGGACGCACCTAGGTTTGTTTTCTCGGTTCCCACCACCAACCGAAAGGCCCCAGTGAAGCGCTACCACTTGAAAGTATTGCCCCAGGGCCTTAAATGCAGCCCAGCCATCTGCCAGGGGTACGTGGCTTCATTGCTGTCCCCAGTGCGCACCCAGAAAAAAGAGGCAATCATCCTACACTATATGGATGATGTGCTTGTGTGTGCCCCCGATGATATAATACTCCAAGACACACTTGACCTAGTGGTTAAAGTTTTAACCGCTGCTGGARTCCAACTGCAGGAAGACAAGGTTCAGAGGATGCCACCTTGGAATTACCTGGGCTTGCAAATCACAGCACAGACCATTGTTCCGCAGAAATTGGAAATTCAGATTGATCCCAAAACCCTAGCAGATCTCCATTCCTTGTGTGGGGCTTTGAACTGGGTCAGGCCATGGCTGGGTCTCACTAACAGGGACTGGCCCCCCTTCTTAATTTACTGAAGGGAGAGAGAAGCTAGCCTCTCCCAGGGAACTGACCCCAGAGGCAAAAACCGCCCTCCAAAAAGTGCAGAAGGCTTTGGCCGAGAGGCAGGCTCACTGCTATAAGCCCAGCTGCCTTTTGAATTCATTGTTTTGGGGAAGTTACCACACCTACACGGGTTGATATTCCAATGGTTTGAAGTACAAAAGGATCCACTTCTAATCATAGAGTGGGTTTTTCTCTCTCTCAGCGATCCAAAACTATCACACAGCCACAGGAGCTAATAGCTCAGTTGATCTGGAAGGACAGGGTAAGACTGCGTGAGCTGGCTGGTTGTGACTTTGAGTGTATTCACCTTCCAGTCCAACCTTTCTAAGGAGGGAAAGAGCTCTCCCGAGAGTTGACCAAAAAGTGGTTCAACACCTGCTCAGAGCAATGCCAGTCTCCAGCTATCCTGGACAGCTACAGTGGACAGATATCGGTCCAGGCCCCGTCACACAAGCTTGTTCCAGAGGAATCCATCTCATTGCTCCTGACAAAAGGAGTCTGAGCGCACTCAAGGCGCTTACAGTGTTCACTGATGCATCCGGGGCATCCCACAAGTCGGTGATGACTTGGAGAAATCCCCAGACCCAGCATTGGGAAGCTGATGTTGAATTTGTGGAGGGATCGCCCCAGATTTCAGAAGCTGGACGCAGTGGTAAGGGCCTTTGAGAAGTTCTCGGAGCCAATTAATCTGGTTACAGATTCAGCCTATGTGGAGGGGTTAGTGTCCAGGGCAGCGCAGGCAGTCCTCAAAGAATCAAGGATGGGCATCTCACAGGTTGCTCTCAAAACTAATCTATCTGATTTCGCAGCGGAGCACCCCTTCTATGTGATTGCACGTGAGGTCACACACCGATTTGCCGGCTAGATGCAGAAGGTAATCGCAAAGCAGATTCCCTTGCCGCTCCAGCAGAAATGGCACGCCTTCCAGACATCTTTCAGCAGGCAAAGCTAAGTCATCAACAATACCACCAAATGTTCCAGGTCTAATCCGTCAGTTCCAATTAACAGCAGTCAGGCTTGAGCCATTGTGGCCACCTGTCCCAACTGCCAGCTTCAGGCAGTGCCATCCCTGGGTGTTGGGTTAACCCCCGAGGCCTTGGAGCTGTGAAGTGTGGCAGACAGACATCACACACATTCCCAGCTTTGGTCGCATGAAATACGTACATGTCCAAGCATAGACACATACTCAGGTGCGTTTTATGCCTCTGCCCACATAGGAGAAAGGGCTGCGCATGCCAAACAGCACTTGCTGCAGGCCTTTTCAGTATTGGGGGTCCCTAGGGAAATTAAAACTGACAATGGCCCAGCTTATGCCTCCAAGGAGTTCCTAGAGTTTGTCCAGCAGTGGGGAGTGGAGCATAAGGCAGGCATCCCCCACTCCCCCACAGGTCAAGCTGTGACTGAGCGTGCCCACCACACGCTCAAAGAGGTCCTGGCTAGGCAGGGTAATTCTGCAGCGTGGATGACTCCACAACAAAAYCTCTGCAAAGCCTTGTTTACTATCAATTTTCTCAATTGTTCATTTGAAAACATGAATCCTCCTGTYATACATKATTTCAATAATAACAATCGGTTTAAGTTGTCACAGCGTCCACCAGTTCTCATTWAGGACCCAGAAACTTGGGAAACCAAGGGTCCTTATGAACTCGTCACCTGGGGGCGTGGTTACGRGTGTGTGTCCACCCCCTCAGGCCTTCGATGGATACCCCAAAAGTGGGTAAAACCTTTCGTCCCCAGAAATCCAGCTCCAGCAGACGGGGAGAAGAAGCAAGCAGCTGTCGCTTCCAAGAGAAGACGCCGCTGGAAAAGAAGGAAGGATCTTCCTAAACCAGTTAGCTGTATTCCGGCAGACCCATGAACTTGTATGTGTTTTGTTCAAAAATGTTTGTTTTCCTTTGTAGAACAGAAAATCTACCTCCATCCTCACCTCAAGATGAGCCCTGTCCGAATTGTCATCCTGTTCACGCTGAYCAGTCTCACAGCTGCGTGGATCATTCCTCAGCCACGCCAAAACATCTGGGTGACCCTGGRACAGACACTCCAACAGGAAAATATATGCCTGTCCACAGCAGCAGCAAAGGATCCAATGTCTACCTGCCTGGTAGGGATTCCATTGCAAGCTGAAGAGTTCACAGACAAATTAGATACGCTTATACCTCCCCCAAGTCCCAAACCAAATCACACACAACCATATAATATTCATCACCAGCCAGCTGTAATAATTAAACCCCATAGAAGAGTGGCTTCCAAAGTTACCCAGAACTGCTCAGGAGCCTRCAGAGTTAGAGTTGTTGGGATCCTCCCCTGCACCATACTGCATACACCTCTTTGGTATCCCACATTCCAACACCAAACCCTTTCACAACATTATAACAGTACGGGGAATTCACGCCAAAAGGTTGGTGGTAAAGTTTTAAGCCCAGGTAGCAGCTGAACAGTCAGACCATTCACAATGCCCAAAAGGCTCCAAAAGGTTTGTTTTTGATTTGTGGAGATAGGGCCCAATGGGCCCAGGAATCCCTTCTCCGGCTTTTTAGGAGGGCCATGTACCATCGGAGTGTTGTCCTGTTGGCACCTCAACCAAACGCATGATTTTGCGAGTTGGACACAAAAGAACAATTCGGTCAGCAAAATTCATAAGCAGAAGCTTAGACCAAACTGGACCAAATTTGTGATTGCAGACCATCTTTCATTGGGCCCAAGTCAAGCAAATCGCTGTATCCCTGTTCCCTTCCATGGGTTTTGCAGCACCAAAGCTCTAGGTGACATTGGGCGCACTTAGAGTGCTGGGTAGTCAACATGCAGGCAAACTTTGACATCCACGGCCATCAAGCTCCCTCCTAGAAGCGAGAGATTACCAGGCAGGCCAACACCCAAAATGGTGCAGCCATGAGATTTCCTCCTGACCTGCTGCATGGACATGAGTGCAGAATAGTTGAAGGACTGTGCTGCAATGAAAACCTAGATCAAAAGCACCCAACGTCCACGCAGCTCTCCAAGAAGTGAAAAGCCTATCCGCGCGCAAGTCAAGGCATTGGGCTCTGTAGGACTGGTTCAGTGGACTGTTTAAGGACTGGGTAAATCTCGGAGGTGGTGGACCTCTATAATTAGGTGATTTGTTGTTTTTTTGTCGTCCTTTTTCATAGTTTCATGTTTTGCAATTTGGTATCCTACATCGCATACCTTTTAAAACCATCAATGGTTTGCGTCTTCCAGCACCGCAGAAGTCAACCGCTCAGAGTTTGTTGGCAGCTAAGCAAATTGGCAGGCCCGCAAACCATGAGTTGGTGGTCAAATTCATAATTCAGACAGCAGAAAGAGGTCTAGCACATTATTCCTTTTAGTTTTAGTTAACAGAAAAGGTGGAGGGTGTGGTATTGCACTAGCGTGATGGAAAAAAATTCCCCCTTCCTTTTCAGATGGCGTTTCCCTCACATTGCCCCTGCCTTCTGTATTCCAGGGTGGTCTGTCCCACGGGTGGTCCCTCCCCTAACCCCTCCCCTAGCCCCTTCCCAATGGCATCCCATTGGACATGGTGTTCTTTCCCTGCCTCCTTATCCCTGGGGTATTAAAAAACTGCCCTGCCAGAGGGTCACGCAGCTTCTTTGTACCTGGGTGTTCCCCATCGTTCTCCTGTCTCAGGCAAATAAAACAGGATTTTCCGACACCCCACGTGGGAAAGAGCGCTTCTAATCTTTTATCCTTCATCTATGCTGGTTCCGTGCTGGGCTTTGGGTTCGGGCTGGCCGGGTTGGACTCATCTAAGCCCAGAAACCCACGGAATACAGCAGGACAGCTCTCAGCAGGAGGCAGGGAGAGGGGAAGGGAGAAGGTATTGCCACACCTGGGAGGGACTGGGACAGCTAAAACAGGYAATTGCTTCACGCTGCAACACCATCCCACTGTCCCCAGCCCCARGCTGGCCRTGGCAGGCTGGRGTCCCCTGTCACCTGCAGGTGCCCAGACCACCCAGCTCCTCGTGGAGCCCCCCTGGAGGCCGGCGGTGCTGCAGGACCAGGTGACACTGACCTGCCAGGGCTCGGGGAKCYCCGGTGCCACCACCTGGTACAAGGACCGGGGTGGTGCTGGGGACCAGAGCGACYCCACAATGTCAGTGTCACCAAGAGTGACACCTATACTTGTGACAGACCCGGCAGCGGCTTCAGCCCCCCCGTGAGAGTCTTAGATGGTGAAGGGGGTTTAGGTGTCCCCAGCCTGGCACCCGCGGGGACCACGAGGGCTCCAGTTTGGCTSTGATCCATGGGTCACCTCCTGGTGTGACCAGAGCCTGTCCCCTGCTCTGGGGAGATCTTAGAGCATCTCAGAGTGGGGAGACCTCTCCCTCACAATGGGTGGCTCCTYGTGCCTCCTGGTGCCACCATGACCCTCCTGATGCCCCTGGTGTGACAGAAGCCCTCTGTTCCCCATACTGGCTGGTGCTGCAGGTGCCAGCACAGGCACTGCTGGAGAGGGACATGGTGACACTGCACTGCCGGGGCAGGCAGAACAAACCGCTCACGGATGTGTACTTCTACCATAAAGAGAAGGATCTGAGGGGACCCCAGGATGGGACCGAGCTGTCCCTGTCCCCTCTGCAGCTGCACCACAGCGGCCGCTACCTCTGCGGGGGCCGGGTGGTGTCACAGTGGAGAGAGTCGGAGTGGGTGACAGTGACAGTGCACAGTGAGTGCAGGGGTGGGGACAGGGAAGCCRGACATSCTCCAAGGGTTTCCCCAACACTTCTTGAATCCTTCATCCCTCCCTTTACTCCTCCCTGGGTCACCCCGAATTTCCCAAGTGCCTCTTGGTTTCCCCCATGACTGCCCAGTTCCCCTGCAGATCCCTCATCCCTCTCTTTGTCCTCCCCATCCCTCCCTGGATTCCCCACACCATCCAAGGTCCCTGCTCCACCCTCTGGTCTTCCATCCTTCCCTGGGACCTCCTGCCCATCACTAAACTCCAAATCATTCCCTGAGTCTCCTCAGTCTCTCTTCCAGTTCCCCATCCCTGCCTGGGTCTCTCCACATTTCCACGGGGTCTCACCATGGTCCCCATGTCCCAACATGCCTCCCAGGGTCCCCTTCTGCTCACTGGGATCCTCTCTGCTTCCCTCCAATCCCCCTCTTTCCCCTCCCGTATCCCCCACCCCTCCTGGGTCCCCAATCCATCCTCTTTCCCCCCCTCCTGCAGGGGTCCCACCCTCGGGGGTGTCACTGTGGGTGCAGCCCCCTGGGGGACAGGTGGCACTTGGGGACCACCTGGTGCTGAACTTTGCGGATGCAATGGGGACAGGTCCCCTGTCCTTGTCCTCTGGCTCCGGACGGGATTGGGGCCACTGCTGGCACCGGCCCCCGCCTGGCAGCATGCCTGCCACGTTGGGGACAATGACAGTGCGCAGTACCAGTGGCAGGGGTCAGCGCGGGACGAGCGTGTGCGCCGAGAGTGACCCCCTGAATGTCCACCATTTCCTGGGTGGAGAAACGACACCTTCCCTTCCTCTATCCTGCGATCTGCGTCCGCTACAACAGCGTCTCCGCCGGCTATTTGCAAGCGAGTCTTTCAGCCATCGCATCGCGCATCATCCTTGGCATGATGTTCGATGTCCGTTCACACTGCCCTTGTGCCACCGCGTGCCCTGAAACTTGAAAGAAAAGCGAACTCGCCCAGCACCCCGTTCCCAATTCCTGAATTTTGATCTTCAATGCCCTTTCCAGAATTTTCATCATCACATCTACTTACTTACAAACTGAGTTTTAAGACTCAAGACAGTATTCTTACAAAATGAAGGACTGGAAAGACTTTCAGTGAAAAGTATTGAATTTTTTAAAAGAAGGGAAAAAAAAAAGGTTTAGAAACTCCATTCAGGAATCTTGTTTGTTTGAATTAATGACTAGATGAATAAATTTTCTCAGGATCAATTAACTCCCTTGCACTAGGTCGTGTCCATTTTTTCACCTGTAATTCTCTTGTCTCACGACCACACAAGATCCACCTTCAAACACCAAGTGAAACACAGATCTTCAGAAACTTTGTGACCTGAATCATTCAGGTTATTACCCATGTTTAGAACATTATGCACCCACTTTCCTTAAAAACCAGATACCTGACTTACCCGCCACTCAATTTCCGGACAATTAAAGAAATAATATACAGCTATAATTTAATATGTTTAAGTGGGATCGTCACCATAAATAATGAATTACTCTAGAAACAGGCCTTGGACATTCACTTAATATTCAAAAAATTTTATTAGCACTCCACACCACTAATTTGCCCTCAATTTGAACATGAAGTCTTCGCTCACCTTAAACTGAGCTGGTTCATCAACTAAGTTTTAACTGGGAAAAAAAGTGGCATTTTTGATAAACATTTGTATGAAAAAAATCAATTCTTTCAACCCACTTCTAGATTGGAATGTCATCTAGAAGAATTAATTTTCTAAAGTGCCAGGATTGAATTTATGTTAAAACAAAAACTCAGTTGGTAAAAGTTGAAGTGGGAAGAATTATTCATTAAGTAACAAGGCATTACTTTTTTCTAAATTTGTAATTTCAGAGAAATATTAGCATGGAGTGAAGCTCTGACTAGTCTGCACTCACAGCTCCACCTTATCAGTTTAGCGTTGATTCACAATCACATTATGTCTACCTACAGCAGTTTCTTAAAAACAAGGAGTCACCTGGTTCATAAAACCTGCTGGTTTATACCTCCAACAAAGTAAAGCAACTCGGTTAAAAAAGTAAAAAACTTGTTAAAACAATAAATTGCACAAGATAATGAAAACCCTTCTGAAGTCTTGGGGTGATGTAGATAATTTGTGCTAACACCATGGATTCCATTCACTGATAAGACACTTGCTTCTGAAATCTGGGAGATGAGTGAACACTGCCTTTCTATGTTTCAAATTGCTGTAGTGTGGCACATAGCATTTCCAGATGCAATTTGTGCATCAGTTCCCAAAAGTTTGGTTAAAAAACATGAAGTACAGGCATTTCCTTTACACTTAAAACTAAATTGGCTGAAATTGGATATTGACTAATTCTGGAATTAAAAACACTTTTAACAGATATTGGAATTTTGATAACTCCACCTCCTGAAAGGCTTGAATTGCCAGTGGAGCCACTGGAATACAGAAACCTTATTCAGGCTTTCAAAAGCTATGCCACCTAAAAAAGAAAAAAAAAAAAATTTATAAGCATATGAGTCAAACACTATATTGAACTAAAAAAACAAGAGACAGAACAAAGAACAGGACTAAATAGTCACCTTCACCATTTACAGAAGTTTAATAACAGTATTCCTCAGGGCTCCATAGGAAAAAACCTGCTGTAATAATGCTGATGGAAGATGAAGTGGGTGATACGTAAGTCTCAGGACGGGCAAGGAAATTTATAGGCAAAAGAAACAAAAGGACCTGCAGGGAACCTCAGGGTGGCAACACCAACTACAGCAATTTCTCCAATCTTCGATAAAGTGATGTGCAACACAGGCAAATGAACCCATGAATACAGGTGAAAAGCATGCAAACCTTTACTGCCCTACATGCTTCCAAATGAACCATATGCACTCAAGAAAGGAAACTGAAAGGGTTAGTTTTGGATTAAATTTAGAAGAAATTCTTCACTATGATGGTGTTTTGAAACATGGACCAATGTTGCCAGAGAAAGCTGTTGATGCCCCACCCCTGCACGTTTCCAAGCCAGGTTGGATGAGGCTTGAGAAAGGTCTGGTGGAAGGAGGGAGTTGGAACTACATGAGTCCTTATGCGTCCCTTCCAACCCAAACCATTTTAATAAGCTTAGGACACAAGTACAGCTCATGAGAAGAGCGTGCTCACTGCAGGGCAGCCTTGCTGACACAGAAACTGACAATGCTATACATGAACATTGTTAATGACACAAAAACCACTTAAAACTGGCTCCATGAAAAACAGTGCAGGACTTATCTGGAAACACTCCAAGTCCTTCTCTGAATCCAGGAAAGATAAAGCAGATAAACAGCGTGGCAAGAATGATTAAAGACCCTGAAAAAGGGAGAGAACATGGAAAATGGGGCCTGCTCACCCTAAAAGGTGAACTATAAAGTTATAAAATAAAAATATGTAAGTAAAATTTTCAGCTCATAATCAGATCCGCTTACCAATATTTCAGCTGTAAAAGTCATTCTTAAATATACCAGTGTGGTCTGAACTCTTATTCTGCCACTTCTACTGGAGGAAAGGGAGGAC
>NDFG01000922.1:0-15378 GCA_002167245.1 Sporophila hypoxantha
GGGAAGCCCCATGGCAAGTAAGGAACCTTTTGGGTCACTTTTCCAAGTGGGAATAAGGTTGGAAGCGCTGGTTTGGAGTTGCTGTGAAAGTTGGGAAAGATCTCCATGTCACTCATGAAGGGGCTGCTCCTTTTTGGGCAGGCTCAGGGGAGCCACTTATGAGGGTGAGTGGCTCTGCTAAGGAACCTTTTAAGTCTCTTTTCCAAGTGGGAATAGGGTTGGAAGTGGTGGTTTGGAGTTTCTGTGAAGGTTGGGATAGATCCCCAAGGTCAACCCAAACCTCTCCAGGTCACTCATGAAGGGGCTGCTCCTTTTCTGGGCAGGCTCTGAGGGACCACCTATGAGAGGGTCTGGGAAGGAACTCCTTAGGCGTCTTTTCCAAGTAGGAATAAGGTGGGAAGCACCTTTTGGGCCCCTTTTCCAAGTAGGAATAAGGTTGGAAGTGCTGGTTTGGAGTTTTGTGTGAAGGTTGGGAAAGATCTCCCAGGTCAAGCCAAACTTCTTCAGATCACTCAAACACATCTTGAAGGGGCTGCTCCTTTTCTGGGCAGGCTCAGGGGCCACCTACGAGGGTGAGTGGGTCTGGGAAGGAACCTTCTGGGCCCCTTTTCCAAGTGGGAATAGGGTGGGAAGTACTTGGAGTTTCCATGAAGGTTGAGAAAGATCTCCAAGGTCAGTCAACTACCTCACCAAGGGTCTGCTCCTTTTTTGGGCACTTCCAGGGTGGGAATAAGGTCAGAATTTTATTCTTATTGAGGTTGTGGATGTGAATCCAGGCCTGGCTCTCTGATTCTGGCCTCACTCATTCCCAGGGGGAATTCTGGCCTTGAGGGCAGGATTAGCCAAGCCTGAGTTCTAAAACTTGGGGTTTATTGTGGACATCTCATTGGTGGTTTATGGGTTAAATCCTAAAGGCTGCCCCAGAAATGTGGTGCTGGTCACCCTGAAGCTGCATGAGCTGGTGCCTCTACTTAGGATTTAGGCTTGGCCTAAAATCAAGATCTCAGCCTGGGATATGAAAATCTCACCCTCACAATGAGAAAAATCCCCAATAAAAACCCTTTGGTGAGAATTTTATTTCTATACTTTATTTATATTTATTTTATTTTATTCTCCACTAGCAAAACCTCTTTGAATTTTATCCAAACTTGAACATCCAAACTTTTATCCCAGGAATTAAAAAAAACTTAAATCCAAAAGGAGCTAAAAGGGGAACATTCGGAAATGTTCAATAAATTAACCAAGTTTATGAGGGATGTCTAAATCAAAATTCCCAACCAAAACTTTTGGGACATAGCGATAGAGAACACGCTGGGTTTTTTTGGAAGAAACTGGAATCTACCAAGCTCTAAGCCACCAAAAATTGGGAATTTTTGTTTTCATGAGTTTTACACAGTTTGATCTGGAGCAAAAGCTGGGGAGGATCAGTTTTTGAGGAGCCCTTTAATAAGCCGAAAGAAATCCAGATAAAATAGGTTGGAGGATATTGAATTCCAAATTCCAGACCCAAATCAAATGAATCGCTGTGTATTTCCATGGAAGAGATTGTGCATGCCTGGCACAGCCTCAAGGGCGTTTAGGCAGGAGACCCTTGGGGTCATGTCCACCTTCCCTCTCAAAACATCTCCTGGTTTTTGGTCCTCTCTGTTTGGGGCTGGAAAACTTGGATTAATCCAAACTTCCTGGCCATGGATGACGTGGGTGGGATCCAGGAGATTTCTGGCAAGTTCAAGACTTCAGGTGGTTCGGTTCTTGGTATGAGTTTCTATTCCCACTCCTGGAATTTCTTTGCCTGTTGATTTTTTTTGCTGTGTGGAAGGTTCCAAGCAGGCATCCGGCATTGATGCTGCTCTGGGTTTCCGGGGGGGAGCAGTAGCCGGCTGTGGAGTGGGAATCTCGGGCTCTTTGGAAACGGTTGTTCTTCCACTGGCTTGTCTGGAATTCCCCAGAGTCTCAGACGAGCTGTCCCTGGAATTTAGGTGACCTGGGCTGGAGAGGCAGACTCACCCAGGTGGATTACATTTGTTGTGGAGCAGACGTGATAATTATGGAATATCCTGAGTGGGAGGGGTCAGAGGATCGAGCCCTTACAGAATCCAACAGACCACCAGTCCATATTCTGGAGCAGACTTGGGAATGTGCCATTCTTGGGGAATGTTCAGTTGCCCGACCCTCTGGGGAAAGAACTTTTGCCTAAACCACTTAACCTGGCCCAGCTCAGTTTCCCTCACCCCCTTTGGCTGCTCCCTTTTCCATTCAGACCCAACAAGCCCAAAGGAGATTTACCTTAAATTAAATTAAATTAAAATATTGATTTTCAAGCAATCAACAGTCTTGGGAAAATTGGAAAGAGGCCACTTTAGTGGAGGTGTTTGAAAACAACTGGGCGAAAGTCACATCCTCCCCACGGTTTTGTGTTGCACCATCTTTCTAGCAAACCGCCCAGAGGAGGGTTGGATTAAAATTTGAAAAATTCCTGGCTGGGAGGTGGGGAGGGGCTGGGATGTAATTTCCAGGAGCTGTGGATGCCTTGGGTCATGAAGTGTTCAAGGCCAGGCTGGGACATTGGGCAGTGGGAGGTTCCTGGCATTGGGGTTGGAACTGATGTTTTGAAAGTCCCATCAAACCCCCCAAAAAATCCACCGATTCCCATGATTTGAATTTTTCCAGTCGGGTGTGAGGCAAAGCAGAGAGATCGAGCATCAGCATGGAGGAGAAATATCTCAAATTCCCTGAGGATTCAAAGCTTGGCCCCCAGCTCAAAAGAGGCCAATATCCCTCAAATCCGTGATGATTTCTCAGTAATTCCATTTTATTCCAAGCTCAAGAGTCATTTTTAACTCATTTATTGGAGGAATTTCCTGTGGGGGGTGGGGAGGAGGGGGATGGATTCCCAGAGCAGCTGTGGCTGCCCTGGATCCCTGGCCAGTGCCGCAAGGCAGGCTGGAACTGGAGCAGCCCCGCGACAGTGGAGGTTGTCCCTCTGGGATGAAGATGATCTTGAAGGTCCTTTCAAGCCAAGCATTCCAGGATTTGTAATTCCATTGTGTCCGGCTGGGTAGGAATGTTGCAGGGATCGATTTTCTGGGATGAGGCGAAATTTAAAGCTTCTCAGTGGGTGTGGGTGGGTGGGTCGGGAGAGGAAATGGCTCCCGGGCGGGCACGCCGGCAGGGAATGTCATGGCATTGCCATTTCCCGGCTCTCCTTCGCGGTGGGATCAGCGCCTGAATCGCCTTTCCAGCCCCACAAACATGGGGTGACACGATCCCTTGGGAATGGCTATTACCTCTCTGTTTTTCCTGGTGCTAGCCGGCTGAAGAGACCGCGACTTCGTGACCGGGTGTCACCGTGGGTCCACTCAGGGATGTGCCAGGCAGGAACTCCAGCTGATTAATCCCTGTTAATTAATTCAGGATCAGGTGCAAGGTCCTAAAGGCACAGGCAGCACCTCCAGAAAATACTTTTGGGATTAGGGAATGGAATGGATTCTTCCGCTCAGCCCCAGGCAGGAAGACATTATGGATTAAATCCTCCTTGTGGAAATGCAAAGCCTGGGGTGCTTTTGTTCTGTCTCCTGAGGATCTTTTTGGCGTTTGCCAATAAATTATCTGGATGTTTTAGGATTGGAAAAGAAACTTTGGGAAAGATCCAATTCTCCACCCCCTGCCATGGGCACCTTCCCACGGACTCCGAGAGCTCCATCCAAGCCGGCCTAAATATTTAGGCTGGGCTTGTGATGTGTGCTGTTCCATCTGGGAATCTGTGATGTCCCTCCTAGTGAGAGAATTCCTTGGGTTCCAGGGGGACGCTGAAGTGGCGCGATGGACGACAACCACGTCGGGGATTTCCAGGAGGGCCTGGAGCACGGGTAAGCCTTGGAAAACGGAGATATTCCCTGTCTTTTGAAAAAAACCTCGGAATTGTTTCCCTCGACAGAGACTGGAACCTGGAAGAGAGGGGACTGACACTGACTGACCCCGGGGCTGGAAATCCCAGATCCAAAATCCGTGGGAATTTATTCTCTATGGATGTGTCTTAATGTTGTTTTCAGATCCCTTTAAAACTCTCACTTAAATGTGGTTATTCCTCCTTTATATATTAAGAAAAAAACCCCATGGAAATTCAAGTATTATGTTTATCCTCGTCAAGTTTTATATTGGAAACAGGACCTTTAGATTCCTCATTTTTTCCAGGGTTGGGGGGAATATATGTCCCCAATGCTTTTGGGAATCCCAGAACATTTAACTCCTCCCCTTACTCGGGGCAAAGGAAAAGAGGGGAAAACCAGCACTGGAAAGAAACCTCTGGAGAAAGGAACATGAGGATCTGGGATGTGGGCTAGCCCCAGAGAGATGAGTTTTCCTTTGGAAAGTCCACAGCACCTCGGGAGAAAGGTGTCAGGTAGCGGCGTGATCTCCCAAGCACATATCATTGGGAATGTTGGACAATCTTGGTTTGTGAGTTCTTCATGCCGTAAATTCTCTACTCAAGTGACGCTTTCTCGTTTTCAATGCCAGAATTTCCATCCAGCTGGAACCTGATCCCAGATCCCAAATCCATGGGAATTTATTCACAGAAAGCATCTTAAGGTTGTTTTTAGATCTCCTAAGGCCTCATTTAAATGAGAAGTTTTTTACAGAAAAAAAAATCAATCCCATGAAGTTCAAATTGGTTTTTGAAGTTCATCACTACGATGGAGTCGCCCTTTTCCATGTGACTGTTCCATGCTGACTTTTCCATGCTGGACTTTTTTTCCAAGCTGAGCCTTCCACATGTCCCGGCAGGTTTGGGATCTGCCTGGTCCCGCGGCGGCTCGAGGATCGCTACGACTGCTACAAGTGCCACTGGTACCACAGGCAGGATGAGGGGCTATGGAATCTGTGAGTAAAGTAAAGCCAGCATGGATTCCAGGGATTTCAAGGGGAAATGTTCCCTGATATCTTTGCAGCCTGGTCTGGAAATGCTTTGTGGGGTGTTCGGAATTCCCAGAATTGTTTGGGACTTATGGATGATGCATTCCATGGGCAGGGAACCTCACACTGTCCCAGGCTGCTCCAGCCTTTCCTTGGGACATTCCAGGGATCCAGGCAGCCACAAGCTTCCCTGGGAATTCCACCTCCCCACCCTCACAGCCAGGAATTCCCAATTCCCATCCATCCCTGCCCTCTGGCATGGGAGCCATTCCCTGTGTCCTGTCCCTCCATCCCTTGTCCCCAGTCCCTCTCCAGCTCTCCTGGAGCCCCTCCAGGCCCTGGAAGTGGCTCTGAGATTTCCTTGGAATTTTCTCCTCAAGGTCACCCCAAATGCTTTGGCTGTCGGGAACACTGGGCTGCCCCGCTTCCTGCTCTTCCCTATCCCTGATTTCTCCATGCCAAGTGGGACAGACCCAGCATTTCCAACTGGGATAGGCCTATGGGATAGGCCTGTCCTCCAGCCTGGATGTTTCTGCTCCTTTGTTCAGCTCAGAGCTCCCTTCCCAGAGGACCAGTCCAGGAAGGGCTTTGGTGGTGGCCACCACAAAGAGCTGGATCAAGCTTGGCCTCCTTCTATGGATCGATTTTCCAGCCTGGATTCACCAGAGCTTCCTGTGCCCAGGCTGGTGAGGGGTCAAGGCCCGAGTGGCCTCTCCCAGCACAACTCCAAAGCCATGTGTTGAGTCTGGATAATTTGGGGAGCTCTGGAATGTCCGGTTTGGGTGATACACATTCCCAACAGCAAGCAAGGATCCAATTCAACGCTGTGGGGAAAATCTTTGGAATATTTAGAGATGGGAGAGCCTGATCTCCTCACTTCCCCTGGTTTCTACTCCAGGAGTAGCTGTCAAATATTCCCAGGCTGGAATTCCATCCCTCTTCCTGCAGGTATGGGAATGACCTGGTCTACAAAGGCTACTTCAAGGACAACGTGCGCCAAGGCTTTGGATCCTGGAGAACTTCTCGGCCGAGCATGCCCTTCAAATACACGGGACAGTGGGAAAACGACAAAAAAACGGATACGGAGTCTGGGAGGACAAAGGAGAGGTAAAGGTGGATGAATCTGAAGGTGTGGGCACTGCTGAATTTGCAGGCAACCCCCGACAAGGGAAGAGATGGGAATCTTGACTCCATGTTTCAGAAGGCTGATTTATTATTTATGATATATATTATATGTATATTAAAAGAAAATGATATATTAAAACTAGCTGAAAAGATAGAAGAAAGGATTTCATCAGAAGGCTGGAAAGGAATAGAAAAGGAATGAAAATATAATTCTTGTGACTGACCAGAGAGTCCGAGCCAGCTGACTGTGATTGGCCATTAATTAAAAACAACCAATGAGACCAATCACAGATGCACCTGCTGCATTCCACAGCAGCAGATAATCAATGTTTACATTTGTTTTCTGAGGCCTCTCAGCTTCTCAGGAGAAAAATCCTGGCAAAAGGATTGTTTCATAAAAATGTGTCCATGACACAGGGCTGTGGTCGATTAATTGTTGTGGTGTGTGTGGGTCCGCCAGGGAGAGAGGAAGAATGAGGATCTGACTCCATGTTTCAGAAGGCTGATTTATTATTTAATGATATATATTATATGAAAAGAAAAATGATAGATTTAAAACGTACACTAAAAGAATAGGGAAGAAAGGATAGCAAGGAGTAGAAAGGAATGAAAATAAAATCTTGTAACTGCTCACAGCCTCGGCACACAGCTGGCTGTCATTGGTCACCAAGTAAAAACAACTTCACATGCTGGGTAAACAATTCTCCAGATCACATTCCAAAGCAGCAAAACATGGAGAAGCTGCAAGTTCCCAGCTTCTCAGGGAGAAAAGATCCTAATGAGAAAGGATTTTTCATTAAATATATCCATGACATTGGACAGCTTTGGTTTTGGTGGACAAAACCTGGAGATTTGGGATGGATGGGGGGGGGCTGTAAGACTTGAATTCCTTGAAAAAATTCCCAGAGCTCAGTTTGCGTGGGACATCCAGCCTGGAGTGTTCTGCCAGGAGAAACCACCCTGAGCAGGACAAATCCAATGGATTGAGAGCTGGGAAAAGTGGAGAATCCATCACTTGGGATTTCCTTGCATTCCAGAGGGGAGAGGTACATCGGGATGTGGCTGGATGACCACAGACACGGAAGAAGGCAGTTGGTGACCCAGTCAGGCCTCTGCTACCAGAGCGGACATTCCATGCGGATAAAATGGTGGTGAGTCAGAAGATTTCCGTGGAATCTGGGAATCCCTGGGATGGGGGAATTCACCGCCGGAGGCCGAGATCGAGGTTTCATTCCTGAATTCATCCTGGAGACAAAGAGGGTTGGAGATCAGGGAAAGGCTCTGCCCCCAGTGTGTGCTCAGGATGGACATTCCCAAGGGAATGGGCGCATTCCAAAGGCTGCCAGAGCTCCAGGAATGTTYGGAAAACTCTCCAGGAAAGGGTGGGATTGTTGGGATRTCTGTGCAGAGCCAGGGGTTGGATTTGGATCCTTGTGGGCCTTTCAGGATATTCCATGATTTTCCCATAGTCATGGTTTGGAAGAACAAGGTCTTGTTTTTTCTCCCCTTCCAGAGGGATTTATGGGATATTGGGAAGGAATTCCTGGGTTGGAGGGGTTGGGATGGAATTCCCAGAGATTTGTGGCAGCCCCTGGGTCCCTGGAATGTCAAAGGCCAGGTTGGAACACCCTGGGACAGTGGGAGATCCCTGCCCATGGTTCCTGAAGGTCCCTTCCAGCCCAAACCATTCCAAGAATTCCGTAACATTCCATCTTTCCTGGAAATCAKGAAATCCTTACTTTTCCAGTGGCGATTCACCCGTCCAGTTCATGRAACGTTGGGAATTTGGTGGGGAAAGCAAAGGGAATTGGCATTGGAATAAAAACATCCTTAGGAAAAACCAACCCTAAAAAAATCCATCCTTAAAAAAGAGAAACAACAAACCCATTGCCACTTCCTGAGTTAGGGAAAAATGGTTTTTATTGGGTTTTAGGAAACATTTTTGGTTGAGGTTTTGGGATCTTTTTTTTTTTTTTCTTTTTTGGTGTTTTTTTTTGGGTTTTAGGGGACATTTTATATGGAGTTTTGGGGATTTTTTCTCCTTTTTTTTGGGTTCTTTATTGAGCTTTATGGGAAATTTTTGGTTGAATTTTTCAAGGTATTTTCATTCCAGAGGAAAATATTCCAGCTCTGGAAGTGATCCCAGCTGGTTTGGGGACGAAGAAACCTTTGGGCTTAAACTGTGGAATAAATCCCAGTGGGCAGAAAATTCCCTATGGACAGGAATTATTCCCTGGAATAATTTCCCATGGAATGGGCACATTCCCGAYGCTGCCAGAGCTCTGGGATTTTCCAGGGATTCTTGGGATGCCTCCTGTGCCAGGAGTTGGATTTTGATCCTTCTGGATCCCTTTCCCACAGGGAATTCCACACAGTTGCTGTTTTCTTGGAATCATTTCCCAAAGAACGATTATTCCCTAAAATATCCCAGGATTGGGAGCACTACAAGTTTAACCCTGTGACAATCCTTGGGGGCTTTTCCTGGCTTTTTATTGGAGTTTTTTGATTGTTTTTACTGGGTTTAAGTGAATTTGGTTGAGCTTTTTGGGATTTTTTGGGATTGGGGTTTTTAGTGGGGTTATAATGGGATATTTTTTGCTTGATTTTTACAGTTTTATTGGGTGTTTTTATGGGATATTTTTGATGGAGTTATTGGGAGTTTTTTGATTTGGTTTTTATGTGGGTCTTTAAGTGAAATTTTGGTTGAGTTTTTTGGGATTTTTTTGGGGGTTTTTAGTTGGGTTTTATGAGAATAGTTTTTGCTTCGAATTTTAAAGTTTTTATTGGGATTCTTGGGATATTTTTGATTGGAGTTTTGCAGTTTTTGAATTGGTTTTTATTGGGTTTGAAGTGAAATTTTGTTGGAGTTTTTGGGATTTTTGGGTGGGGTTTTTTAGTTGGGTTTCTAGAGATATTCTGTGCTCGAATTTTTACGTTATTATTGGGTTTACTGGGACATATTTTGATGAATTTTTGGAGTTTTTTGATTTGGTTTTTATTGGTTTTAAGTGAAAATTTTCAGGCCCGGGCGTGTGGTGTTTGTTGAGTTTTTGGGTTTTTTTGGGGGGTTTTTAGTTGGGTTTTTATGGATATTTTTGCTTGAATTTTTACAGTTTTATTGGGTTTTATGGGATATTTTTGATGGAGTTATTGAGTTTTTTTGATTTGGTTTTCATTGGTTTTAAGTGAAATTTTTGGTTGAAGTTTTTTGGGATTTGGGGTTTTTAGTTGGGTTTTAATGGAATATTTTTGCTGAATTCTTTACAGTTTTATTGGGTTTATGGAGTCATTTTTGATTGAGTTTTTGGGAGATTTTTTGTCTTTGAGCGTTTTTAATCAGGGCTTTTTGCTTGCGGTGGGGGTGGGTATCCTCATCGCTTTGGTAAAAGTCAGTACTCCTGGAAGTGCGCTTTCCGAGCCCCCCCACAAAGAGACATGGGGTTGAACGATCCGTTCGTATGGGGAATGGCTTTATCCTCTTCATGTTTTCGCCCAAAGGGTGGCTGTTGAGCGCGCTAGAGAATTTGAGTCAGGTTCTTAGGCGTGTCACTGTGTCCCAACGGGGATGTGCGCCGATGCGAGGAACGTCCAGCTGGATATCCTGTAATTAATTCAGCAGGATCAGGTTGCAAGTCCTAAAAGGCACAAGAGAGCAGCACCGTGGCAGATAATATATTTGGGAATTATGGAATGGGAATGGTATATTTCGTGCGACCCGTTACAGCCCACGCCGGGCCAGGGAAGACCATTAGGATTAAACGTCCCTTTCTGCTGGAAAGCAAGGCCGTGAGGGTGCCTTTTGTGTCCCTGTCCTCAGCAAGTGGGAGATTTTTTGGATGCTTTTGCCATACAAAGCTGGGAATGGTTTGGGGGTTTGGAACAGAACATTGGGGAAAGATTCCAATTCGCACCCCCGCTGCTGATGGGCAACCGTTCCACGGGAATCCGAGCGCTCCATCTCAACGCGTGGAAGTTGTACCGGATATGAGATATTTAGGCTGGCTGTGTAGATGGTTCGACTATAATTCCAAATCTGGGAATGTGTGATGTCCGTTCCGTCGGAGAAAAGAAATTCCCAGTTTGGCAGACAGTGAGGTACGCTGAAAAGGGTGGATACTCGCACACCACGTCGGGATTTCGCAGCTAGTGGACCTGAGTAGTCACGGGGAGGCACTTCGCGAGAAACGGCGATATTTCCTGCTTTGAAATAGAAAAAGCCACAGCACACTTGTTTCCTGACAAGAGACCTGTGAACACTGAGAGAGTATGGTACTGACACTGGACCTCTCGGGGCTGGAATCTGATCCCAGATCCCAAAATCCGTGAGAGTGTGTGCGATGGGAGTGTCTTAATGTGTTGATACACGAGATCCCTTTAAAACCTCGAGTGTGTGAGAATATGGATTTATCACTCACATGATTTATAAGAAAAAAACACTCGGAAATTCAAGTTATTATTTATCTCATTTTATTTGGGAAACCACTTTAGGATTCCTCATGGTGTGAGAGGTTGGGGGGAAATATGGTCCCAAATGCTTTTGTTGGCGAATCCCAGAACATTTAACTGCACTGCCCCTTATCTCGGGGGAAGGAAAAAAGAGGAGGGAAACAGCACTGGAAGGAAACTCTGGAGAAGGAACAGTGAAGGATCGTGGAGTGCAGCTCCCCAGAGAGGCGATGAGTTTTCCTTCTCGGAAAAAGTCCGAGCCAGCATCCTGGAAAAGGTGTCCGCAAGGTAGGGGCCTGATCCAAGCACATACAACATTGGGTAATTTTGGCAATCCTCTTGGTTGTTTTGAGTCTTCATGCCGCTACAGTGGGACGTTTGCTGTTTTCATATGCCACGCACACAATTTCCCATGGTCCAGCTGAACCCTGAGTTCCAGAGTCCCCGAAGCATTCCATGCGGAAATTTATTCATCGAGAAAGCTCATCTTAAGGTTGTTTTTGATCTCCTTAAGGCCTGCATTTACATGAGAAGTTTTTTAGCGAGAAAAAAATCAATTCCATGGGAGAGTGCAAATGTGGTTTTTGAAGTTCATCCACTACGATGGAAGTCGCCCTTTTTCCATGGTGACTGTTTCCCACTGCTGACTTTTTTCTTTCCATGCTCGACTTTTTTTTTTCCAGAGCTGAAGCCTTTCCCACCAAGCTGTCCCCCCTCCCTGGCAAGTTTTGGAGATGCTGGCTGGCTTCCCTGTCCGGCGCTCCGAGGATCGCTACGACTGCTACAAGTGCCCCTGGTACCAGTGGCAGCGATGAGGGGCTATGGGATCTTGTGAGTAAGTAGAAGCGCAGCATGGATTCCAGGGATTTCAAGTGGAGAAATGATGTCCCTGATATCTTTGCAGCCTGGTCTGGAAATGCTTTGTGGCGTTCGAAAAGTTTCGCTATGAGAGTTGCTTGTGTTGGGAGCTTATAGGATGACTCAGCATTCATGGGCAGTGGATAACCACTCACACTGTCCCAGGCTGCTTCCAGCTTTCCTTGGACATTCCAGGGATCCAGGGAGAGCCACAGCTTCCCTGGAATTCCATCCCAGCCTCCCCACCCCTCAACGGCCAGGATTCCCAAATCTCCCATCCATCCCTGCCCTCTGGCAACTGGGAAGCCATTCCCTGTGTCCTGTCCCTCCATCCCTTGTCCCAGTCCCTCTCCAGCTTCCTGAGAGCCCCTCCAAGGCCTGGAAGTGGCCTCTGAGATTTCCTTGGAATTTTTCTCCTCCAAGGTCAACCACCAAATGCTTTGGCTGCTGGGAACACTGGCTGCCCCCGTTCCTGCTCTTCCCATCCCTGGATTTCTCCATGCGCAAGTGGGACCAGAACCCAGCATTCCACTGTCAGATAGGCCTATGGGAATTAGGCCTGTGCTCCAGCCTGGATGTTCTGCTCCTTTGTTCCAGACCTCAGAGCTCCCCCTTCCCAGAGGACAGTCCAGGGAAGGGCTTTGGTGGTGGCCACCGACAAAGAGCTGGAATTCAAGCTTGGTCCTTCCTATGGATCGCGATTTTCCAGCCTGGATTTCACCAGAAGCTTCCCTGTGCCCAGGCTGGTGAGGGGTCAAGGCGCGAGTGGGCCTCTTCCCAGCACAAACTCCAAAGCCATTTGTGGTGTGTGAAGATGATAATTATGAGGGAGTCTCTGGAATGTCCCGGTTTGGTGATAACACATTCCCACAACAGCAACGCAAGGGATGCACAAAGTTCAAAAAGATAGTGGTGGAAAATCTTTGGAATTATTTAGAGATGGACGAGCCTGAATCTCGCATCACTTCGGCCTGGTTTCTACTCCAGAGTAGCTGATCAAATATTAAGGGCGGAATTCCATCCGCTCTTTTCCGTGGCAGGTATGGGAACTACGCTTCGGTCCTAACAAAGTGGCTACTCTCAAGGAACAACTGTGCGCGCAAGGCTTTGGGATCCTGGAAGATTCTCGGCCGAGCAATCTGATAGACCGCTGACACACTCACGCAAAGAGACAGTTGGTAGCAGCCTGATCGGAGGAGATAAAACGACAAAAGAACGGACTTGAGTCTGGGAGGTGTGCGAAGCCTCACAAGGAGAGAGTAAGGTGGTGTGAGAGTGTAAAGTAACAGAAAATCATGAAGTTGTTGTGGAGCTGTTGCGGCTTCGAAGTTCGGAATTATTTGCAGGCAACGCACCCGGCACCACAGGGAAGAGATTTGGGTAATCTTGACATACCATGATTTTCACAGCCAAGGCTGAGTATTGTATTATTATGATGATCATAATACAATAAGAATTTGGAGAGAAAGAACAATGAATATATAAACTAATGCTGAAGAGATAGGAAGAAAGGATTGGTCATGAGAGAGAGAGCGTACTGGTATATTATAAGGAGATATAAAGGAGGCACTCTCGAATATTGTTATATATAGGCTTCTTGTTGACTGACCAGAGAGAGTGCCGGAGCGCCAGGCTTGAGGAGAGGTTGGCCAATTCTAATGTAAAAAGCAACCACATGAGACGCAATCACAGAATTGCACCTGCTGCGATGTCCACAAGCAGCAGAATAATCATATGTTTACATTTTTGTTTTCTGAGGCCTCTCAGCTTCTCAGTGACAAAAATCCTCTGGCAAAAGGAGGTTCTGTTTCATAAAAATGTGTCCATCGGAGCACAGGGCTGTTGGCTTCGAGTAAATTGTGGTGATGGGTTCCCCAGGAGCGAGGAAGAGGAATGTAGGATCCTGACTCCATGTTTCAGAAGGCTGATTTATATTATTAATGATAATATATTATATGTAAAAGAAATGATAGATTAAAAACTACACTAAAAAGACATAGAAGAAAGGATAAGCAAGGAGTAGAAAGAATGAAAATAAAAATCTTTGTAACTGCTCAACAGCCTGGACACTCAGCTGGTGTCATTGGTCACTCGAAGTAAAAAACAACTTCAACATGCTGGGTAAACAAATTCTTCCAGATCACATTTCCAAAAGCAGCAAAACATGGAGGAAGCTCAAGGTTCCCAGCTTCTCAGGAGAAAAGATCCTAATGAAAGAAGGATTTTTCATTAAATATATCCATGCACCATTGGAACAGCTTGGGTTGTGGCGTGGGACAAAACCCTTGGAGATTGGTGGATGGGGGGGGCTGTGAGAGAGGTTTGAATTCCTTGAAAAAAATTCACGCAGAGCTCAGTGTTGCGTGGGACATCGCGAGCGCAACTGGAGTGATTCAAGCAGGAAAAACCACCTGAGCAAGTCGACGAAAACCGTCCAGGATTGGGAATGCTGGGGAAAAGTGTGTAGAATCATCACTTGGGATCTGTCCTTGTCATTCCACAGCGAATGCGCGATAGGTTACAATCGGGATTGGCCTGGATGACCACAGACAACGAGAAGCGCAAGAAGAGTGGTGACCCAGTCGGCCATTCTGGCTACATGAGATCGCGACATTTCGCATGTAGGATAAAACGCGTGGATGACTCCTCGCCAGGGAAAGTTTCCGTGGAATCCGTGGGAGAAACCCTGGGATAGTGGGATTCGGAGTAACCGAGGCGAGATCGAAGGCATTCATTCCCTGCATGTCAAACCAAGGAGTCAAAGAGGGTTGGATAGGATCAGGGGAAGGCTTTCTGTCCCTCCAGATGTGTTGGTGCTCCAGGATGGACATCCCAAGGGAATGCGCATTCCAAAAGGCTGCCACAGAGCTCCGGAGGAATGTTATGGAAAACTCGTCCAGGAGAAAGGGTGGATCTGTCTGGGATGTTCTGTGCAGAGCAGGGATCTTGATCCTTGTGGGGCTGCTTTCAGGATATTCCATGATTTTCCCATAGTTCATGGTTTGGAAAGAACAAGGTCTTGGTGTCCTCTCCCCTTCCAGAGGGATTTATGGGATAAAAAAAGGAATTCCTGGAATTGGAGGGTTGGGAATGGAAATTTCCCCAGAGATTTGTGGCAGCCCCTGGTCCCTGGAATGTCCAAGGCAGGTTGGAACAGCCCTGGGACAGTTTGTGGAGATCCCTCTCCCATGGATCCCTGAAGGTCCTTCCCAGCCCAAACCATCCAAGAATTGCGGTAACATTCCATCTTTCCTGGAAATCAAGGGGAAATCCTTAAACTTTTCCAGTGCGATTTCACCCGTCCAGTTCATGAACGTTGGAATTTGGGTGGGAAAGCAAAGGGAATTGGCATCTGGAATAAAAACATCCTAGGAAAAACCAACCCTAAAAAAATCCATCCTTAAAAAGAGACACAACAGCCCCATTGCCACTTACTGAGTTAGGGAAAAAATGGTTTTATTGGTTTTTTAGGAAAACATTTTTGGTTTGAGTTTTGGGATCTTTTTTTTTTTTTTCTTTTTTTGGTGTTTTTGTTTGGGTTTTAGGGGACATTTTATATGGAGTTTTGGGGATTTTTTCCTCCTTTTTTTTTGGGTTCTTTATTGAGCTTTTATGGGACATTTTTGGTTGAGTTTTTCAAGGCTATTTAATCAATTCCAAGAGGAAAATATTCAAGCTCTGGAAGTGAGCCCAGCTTGGTTTGGGGACGAAGAAACCTTTGGGCTTAAACTGTGGAATAATCCCAGTGGGCAGAAAATCCCTATGGACAAGGAATTATTCCCTGGAATAATTTCGCCTGGAATGGGCACATTCCCGACGCTGCCAGAGCTCTGAATTTTCCAGGATCTTGGATGCCTCCTTGTGCCAGGAAGTTGGAATTTTGATCCTTCTGGATCCCTTTCCCACAGGGATTCCACACATTGATGTTTTCTTTGGAATCCATTTCCAAAGAACGAATTATTCCCTAAAATATCCCAGGATTGGGAGCATACAAGTTAAACCCTGTGACATCCTTGGTGGCTTTTCTGCTTTCAT
>NDFG01000922.1:15403-36954 GCA_002167245.1 Sporophila hypoxantha
GGGATTTTGGCTGTGCTGCAGCTGCACCTGAGATCCTTTTTTGTTTTTACCAAAAACAGAACATTCCAGGCGTTGGGCCACAGGAATGATGAACAGAACCCGGAGCTGCCGTGACCGAGGCAGCGGAAATTTGGATTTTCGCAATCCGGACCTGCCCCTGACACGTCCCCAGCTTTTGTGGTGGATTCCAACAGAAATTCTGCTCCAGAGTGTTGAGAAAATCCCCAGGGCAGGAAAATAGTTTTCCAAGAAATCTGGATAAGCCTGGGCAGGAATGCTGGAGATGGCACAATTAATGCTCGTTAATTAATGCTAATGAGCTTTGCAGCGAGGAAGAATTTGTCATCACCTTCCTCCTCCAGGACATTCCATGCTGAGAAATGGTGGGGAATCAAAGATTTCCTTGGGAAATCTGGAATCCCCAGGATGGGGAAAATCTGGGAACCCTGAAATCTCCGGGGTGATTTTTGAGGGATGATTCAGTGCTGGAATATTTTTCCCTCCAAAATTCCTGTGGATTTAATGGCAAATCCAGAGAAATCGGGATTTAGCTGCAGCTGAATGTGCTTCCTGCTTTTCTGGCCTGGAAGTTCCAGGCCACGATTTTGGGATATTGAGTTGGATTTTAATTTTGGGATTTGAATAAGAATAGAGAATTGAGTAATGAAGAGTGGAAAAATAATTGAGATTTAATTATAAATAAGAATTTAATAGTAAAGATTAAAAATGGAAAGAATTAAATAATAAATAGAGACTTTATATTAATAGAGAATTTAATAGTAAAGAATTTTAAAGTAAATAGAGAATTTAAAATAAGAATTTAATAATGAAGAATGTATTAATAAATAGAGAATTAAATAACAAAGGATTTAATTAATAAAGAATTTAAGGATAGAAAAATAATAACAAAGATTTAATAAACTTAAAATAATTTAAAAATAAATAGAAAGTTAATAATAATTAATTTATGTAATAAATAGAGAATTTAATGGCAAAGAATTTAATAATAAAGAAATTTATACAACAGTGAATTTATATATTAATAGAGAATTTAATGATAGAGAAATTTATATAATAAAGAATTTGATAATAGAGAATTTAATAATGAAACAAAGCTTTAATAATAAAGAATCAATCAGAGAATTGATGTTGATATTGAAATTTTTTACAATAAAATTTTTAATTTAATTTTTAATAATTCCAGATTTTCTGCAGAATTTAACAATAAAAGGAAATTAATATAGAAAATATAGACACATAGAGAATTTAACAACAAAGAATTTAATAATAATGCAGACTTGAATAGAGAATTCATGTAGAGAAGTTGAAGTAAGTAATTTTTAAAAACTTAAATTAAAATTCATAGTTTTTATTTAATTATAATTCTGAATTTTTCCACAGAGAAGCGGTCTCTGGAAATTTAATAATAAAAAAGGGAATCTCACAATAAATAGAGAATTTAATAATAAAGGGGATTTAATAATAGAGATCAATAATAAACTTGAGAATTCAAATAATAAAGGGAATTTAATAATATTTGAGAAATGCAAATAAATTATTTTAATTTTTTTACTAAAAAGGCATAGAATGTACAATTTTAATTGAATTTATGGCTTTTCCTGCAGGGGAAGCTCTCCTTGGCCACGGTTCGTGCTGCGGGGGACGTTTCAGCTCGCGGGCGGGCGGCGGGCTCAGCACCCACGGCGTGCTCAGCCGGCCCCGCGAGCCCAGAGCAGCCCGAGTGAGAGCGCGACAGCGGGGAACAGCGGGAAGGGAATGGGGAACAGCAGGAGGGGAACAGCGGGGAATGGGGAACAGCAGGGAATGGGAAATGGGGAACAGCGGGAATGGGGAACAGCAGGGAAGGGAACAGTGGGGAATGGGGAACAGCAGGAATGGGAACAGTGGGAATGGGAATGGGGGGAACAGCGGGAATGGGAAATGGGGAACAAATGGGGAATGGGAATGGGACAAGCGGGGAATGGGAATGGGGAACAGCGTAGGGAGGAATGGGAACAGCGGGAATGGGGAATGGGAACAGCGGGGAATGGGAACAGCGGGAATGGGATGGGGAAACAGCAGGGAATGGGGAACAGCGGGGAATGGGAATGGGAACAGCGGGAATGGGAATGGGGACAGCGGGGAATGGGGAATGGGGAAACAGCGGGGAATGGGGAATGGGAAATGAGAACAGCGGGGAACAGAGATGAGCTTGTGTATAACTGCGTGGTTAATGGAGTGAAGGTGAGTGTATGGATACATGCGAGTATCGGGAAGTGGGCGAGAACAGTCGGTGGTGTAATTGGGGAACGTGAGTGTAGACAAACGAGCGGCGAAGAGATGGGGGAACAGTCAGGGTTAATGTGGGGCACAGTGTTGGTATTGTTTTGTGAGGGATCTTTGCGCGAGAGGCGAGAGGGATGAGGAAGGATGCTAGGAAGGAAGAGGGAGGGCACGAGGCAAAGGGCGAGGATGACTATGAAGTACGTGTGCGAGTATGAGACGTGGTGGAGGCAAGCGTGAGGGCGGCGCTTAAGATGTGAATGATCCAGCAGGCTTGGGGAGCGCTTTGGGACCCAATCGGGTCAGGCGTCTAAGAGAGGCGAGGTGCGCTTCCCTCTGAGCGTGCGCTCTGAGGAACAAGAACATGGCCCATCCTATCGTGTGCGGGTCTGTTGGTGATGGGGGTCCTTCTAGTATTTAGGTGTATCGGAGCACTTGGGGTATAATGACGAGAAGCCGCGTTATCGAGTGAAGGGGATGCCTTTTGGTGATCTGAACCTCAGATGTCACATCCGGGAATCCTCTGGAATCTTGTATCTATCTTACGAGATATAGTATCGATCCTCTTCACCACATAGAGTGAACCATGAGGAAGTGGAGAGAGTTACGCGAATGAGGGGTTCAAATGAGGAAACGCAGTATTTCCTCTGGGATGGCGATTTCTCTTGAGAGCTAAACTACTCGTAGTTACCTGGGGAATGGAGCACAAGAAAGTGTCCATTGAGGGGATATGGGTATCTCTGTAGGAACACAAGAGAGATATTACCACTCACGGACCTGGGCATCCCAATGTGGGATTTCTCTCATGACGGATCATCGTGGCGATCGCTTGTGGGATGGGATCTCTCCAGCTCAGACCATAGGTATTTCACTTCGCTCAAAACCACACTAACATTCTCAATTATTATCGCTATATAAGGGATAGTCACCTATTCTCTGTTGTAACCCAGTCCCTCATATCTCCCTCTATACACCGCGTCAACACCTCACAGCATACTCACTGGAGCGTCACTGGAGTATTTTTGCTTCTTCTTTTCGAGGAGAACCAATTCACGCCACAGCTCTCCAGCTCTGATGTTTCCATCTCAAAATCCCAAAAGAGAATGTTTACCACGATGAGAGAAGAGAGGCATTCACCCACACAATTATGAAGAACACATTAGGAAAAAATATCCATCAAATTCCTTGCTAAGTTTTTAAGTTCTCCACTCTGAGACACTTGAGAGCTATCGCATAGAAAGAAGACCTCGCCGTTGGTAAGAAGGACTGCCATTTGACCCGAGGAATTCTTCGAGGACCATAAATTCCTTGATCATTTTGCGTCTCCAAATTCGATGCACAGTGAGGTAATGGTACGGTAATCTTTTCACATGTGGTAGCTCTACACCACTAAAACTCATGCGCAAGGAGCGCTCTGGTGAGATGAGGAATAATCCTGTTTGTCACAAGGCCCACTAAGAGAGGGAAATCCTCCAGGAAGATCGCACATATGTGAGTGAAATCCAGAAATAATGTGGATACACTACTCCCAAAAATGAAGGGAATTCCTCTGGATAGTAGTACACACGCGTCAGGAATATAAATTTGCAATGTAATAATTCCTGAGAAGGATACTCTGTTTCAACTGACCAGTAGTTCCTGAGGGGTTATATATAATCTGCGCGTGGCGATGTCTGGCAGGAAGAATACACTGAGAATATTCTAGCCTTCTACTAGCAATAAGATAATCACAGGTCAGGAATCCACGTAGTAGGAATCCAACGGCGATTCACGTGCAGTATATTCCCAGGACACTCCTTTTTGTTCTGCTCGCGTGAAGTGATGGGATAACTCTCACGCGCCTAGGAGTAATTGAGCTCCTTTGGGATGCGAGAAGTCCACGAGGAAACTATGCCTTGTGTCGACGCGAAATCATCCGAGTAAGTCACCAAGGGAGATATATCCAATTGTCTGCTAGAGCCGGACAAAAGCCGAAACTAAGTCTATAATCCATGGCGAGACACATGCAATCGGAGCACTTCACATGTTGTCCTGAGTCGTATAAGAGAGCTATCAGAGTGGAGTCCCTAGTACAATACGGTTTGTACTCCACCGTAGGCTCCCCAACAAAGTAACACTACTCAGGGAAATGTCTTGTTGTAGATTTCCCCAATTCTCCACAGTGGTTCCCAATTCAAGATATAAAGAGCATTGAGCACCTTCAGAAGAGCGAGGAAGTATTTTGCTTAGCTGTGTGAGACATTCAGTATGCCCACGCATGAAGAATTAATATTTGAGTGTTGGAATAATTTAATGATATACATACACTCCGAGAATTTGGACTCAAACTGGAACTATAACTATCCATATTTAATTCTCTGCCAATATCTACGCTATTTTCGCCACAGTAGGGCATAGCGGACGTATGATATTACTTGGATATAAATAAAGGGAACGCACTAGCCTGCTGGACAGTATCTCGTCTGCACGCGAAAGTGTCGTATCGCCTATGTGGCGCACAGAGAGAACGACTCTCGTCGAGGAGCTTAATAGTAAATTTGGAGACATGTCACGAGGAAGAGAAAAGTACTTTTTCCACACTCTTCTTAAAAATTTTTATCAGAAATTATTAAAATTTCCTCATATTATTTAAATGAACAAAAATCCTCAGATATTTGACTGATAAACAATTCAATAAAGAATGCGACTTGTTATAGAGATATCAACTTTAATATAGAGTAAGTTCAGAGCCTATTAATAAAAACTTTATTGAGGAATCTTATGTCACAATAAGTACGCAACTTATAATATGTTTACATTATTCAGGATTAAAAGGCTGACTATTTTAGTAAGAGAGACCTCAAGAATTTAGTGTGTCTATATATCACGAGTCTCACCAAAAATTTACTCTGATATTCTCCACTGTGCCTTAAATACTCGTGTTTATGCTGGTCAGGCTGCAGACAGACAGAAAGTGTCTATGCAGGTATGTAGGACTTCCATGCATTGTCCGTGAGGATATAGAGATAATACCTACACACCATTTTATTTAAAAATAAATACCAACCCACACAATAAAAAGAAAAAAAACCCGACACTCCTACAGGATTTTCCCTGACAATATCTGCTTTTCAGTTGCCCCTCAACTATTTATTTTAACCCATAGTTTATCAACAGCACAAAAAATGCTTTGGAAACAATTTGGTAATTCTTGTCCTTGCCCTATACTTTAAAATTCCTCTTTAGTCATGCTATACACTAGCAAAATTGATTTGTTCCTCATCCTGTGGCTCAGCGCCTTTTCAGTACAGAACTTCTTTCAGAATTATGCTCTGGGCCTTATTGTTGATTTCATGTAGTTCTAAATTAGGTGTTTTGTCTTTCCTTACCAACTGATTTTAACAGACATTTAAATATGGATTTCAACTTGAACACAGAAGTCGTCTCTTGTTGAACACTGTTCCTTATTTTACATGCTTAAACCAACAAGACCTAGGGAATAGTTTAAGGCTCAGGCAACATGATTATTATCTACACAGTGCTTCACTTTGAAAAGTCTCATTCTCCCACTGTCACTGTTTTGTTTTCCAATGCGCAAGCTGTGTGCATTATTGACAGAAGACCTGCATCTCTCTATGAAGCAGCATGTTTTTACCAGCTCTGCAGTTTTCCTCTATTTATCAATTGTCCTTTATGGCAAAAACATTTGGTTTCAACTGACATATTTTAAATCCTAACGCAAAATTGCTTTTCCCTCTCATTAGCTTGAAACTGAAAATATGCCAGCCACAGCCCAATAAATTGTTCACATGCAGCCTGAGCTCAGATCTGCCTGAAAACCACGCCCTGTGTTTGTCGGTAAATCTTCATCTGTACAGTGAAGTTTGAGCCCTCTACAAGTACAGTCTTTATGGCTGGTGCAGTGTCTCAGGCAGGAACCAAGACAGTCAAAAAAGGAATAAAAGAGTCTCTTTTTATGTCAAACTACAAATAACTGCTACCAATTATGGTAGGGCAGGACTTTTGGCTAACGCAGGAACCTGGACCCCAGCCTCCCCCTCCGAGCCTGACTGTTGGCTGCCGCTGCATGAGCAGGACAGAAGCAAGGGACAAGCCCTTGGGTGGGGGGGTTTTTCCCTGCGGGCTTAAGCCTCCCTTATACCTCCGGGGCAGGAAACCTGGCATGCAGGTATGCTCTCTCCACCACCAATTCCGTGGGCTTTGGGAGTGGCACAGTCTGGAGGCTGTTCCCAAGAGGCAGTTTGGGCACTGTTCCATGTGTTTTGGAATCAAAGAGTTAACATGGTAGATGTGGCCTAACTCGACGCCGCCTATGGATGAAGGGATGGAGTCCCGGAACTACTTAGGCTATATTAGTTGTTTTTCTCTTCTTTTATGTTGTATTTTTTTTCCTAATCTGTTTTAATCTCTCAGTTGAAGAAGGAAAATGTAAATCAACTTTCTGTTAATTTTCAGTCCTGTTTCTTTTTTCAGCCAGGAACTACCTCGTTCTTTTTGCTTAGATAAAATGAATACATGTGGCTTCTCGTAGCTGTTGCATACATATATCAATTTTATGTAAAATTTGTAAGATGATTTGCTTTCAATGCCTTTGAAAGTAGAAATCTGCCTGGTTTATTAAGAAATTAAGAAATTTGGCAGATAGAAATTTATTACAGACATAAACAAACCACTGAAGTATAGCTTGTGACATCAGTACTTGGGAACAAAATGACGGCCATTAACCAAAGAAAGCAACCGACCCTTGCTCTATTTGCATGGTACTCCTGTCCTCAAAAGCTCCTTGTATTTTCATTTACAGCCCAGGTGCTGACATTTTCTGCCTAAAAACTGTAGCCATAAATTATGGCAGAAAAAGTAGATGAACTTATAAAAAAAGCACTTAATCCAACATAATTATTTTTAAAATCAACTGTACTTGAAGAAGTTGAATAGTTGAATGGCATTCCTATTACAAACACAGTCCTTAGTAAAATGTTTAGCTTAAGATGTAGACAGCTTAATGGAGTGGCAATTAGTAGTAGATGCTCCCATGACTGTAAAAGATACTTATCATGTCAGAATGGTAATCCATAGAAAAAAATGGCGCACCAATATGGGAATTCAATATGTGATAGCTACTTCGCCAGGCAGAGAAATACAGTCATATTTGCTAAAACCCTGGATCCAGAATACAAGAAACCTGAAACATTTAAAATGCACGAGAGCAGGAGGTAACAGTGGGATTTCTGGCTTCAGGCTTCTGTTTGACAGGAACCCCTTCATCTTCAACCTGTTACCTTGGCCTTTACTTCTTTTCCTTTTGTCTACCTCAGCTCATTTTTTGTAGAACTTTTTAGCCTTTGGGTCAGAGAATTTTCAAATTAACAGTGAGACAAGGGAATTTCCTGTTGGTGATACCTTGGAAAAAATGGTCATTTACACATTGTTTGGTTCTGAAGACCATCTCTATGACCTAAAGAGAACTTATCAAAGAGTTGATTCATATATAGGAAGGAAGGAAGGAAGGAAGGAAGGAAGGAAGGAAAAGGAAAGGAAGGAAGGAGAAGGAAGGAAGGAAGGAAGGAAGGAAGGAAGGAAGGAAGGAAAGGAAGGAAGGAAGGAAGGAAGGAAGGAAAGGAAGGAAGGAAGGAAGGAAAGAAGGAAGGAAGGAAGGAAGGAAGGGAGGAGGAAAGGAGAGGAAGGGAAGGAAGATAGGAAGGAAGCGAAGGAAAGGGAGAGGAAAGAAGGGAAAGAAAAGAGAAAGAAGAAGAAAGAAAGAAAAGAAAGAAAGAAAGAAGAAAGAAGAAAGAAAGAAAAGAAAGAAAGAAAGAAGAAAGAAAAGAAAGAAAGAAAGAGGAACAGAGGAAAATAAAAATAAAAAAATAAACAGAAAAAGACTAGAATTTGCAAATATGATGACATAAAGTGCATATCATCTATCCTTCATAAATTTATAAGTTGTTTCTTATGGCTATTCTTTACCCACTCTGTACTAAGGAGATACTTATAAGAGATCTATCAAAAAAATGCTTTTTAATGCATCAGAATACACAATATTTTTGTCTGTAAACTCAGCCTTAGTCTAGATTTTTTTCTGTTCCCAATACCAGTAATTTTTTAAAAATCAAAAACTTTAACTCAAACGCAGAAGTAGACTACGTTTAAGACGGGAGCTAGTACAAAATGCATCTACATTTTACAGAAAAATATGATTCTTTTATAGTTACGCTAGTTTGATTTATGTTGGAGATGAGTTGTAAGCAGCATTCCTTCCCCCAAAGGGCTTCTAAAACTGAGTGAAATCTGACAAAGACTTTTGCTGTGAGAACAGGTGTTGACAACCAAATTTGCTGTAGCTGTTTCCCTTCCCCTTCCCTTTCCCTTCCTTCCCTTCCCTTCCCTTCCCCTTCTTCCCCTTCCTCCCTTCCGCCCTTCCTTCCCTTCCCTTCGCCTTCCCTTTCCTTCCCTTCCTTCCTTCCCTTCCCTTCCCTTCCTTCCTTCCTTCCGCTTCCCTTCCCTTCCCTTCCCTTCCCTTCCTACCCGCCTCCCTTGCCTTCCCTTTCCCTTCCCTGTCCTTCCCTTCCTTTCCTTCCCTTCCCTTCCGCCTTCCATTGTTCTAAAATGTCTCTGCCAGACAGGATAACTTATAATTTAGCTGAATGGAAAAATTGGTACCTCTAGAAGCTAAAAAAGGTAAGCTTGGAACTTTTTACCTTCCATTAACCTTTGTCAGCCTTCATAACTCTTCCCCCTGTAATTGCAGCTCAGATTTTGCCAGGCAGAGTGTATGAAATACAGCCTGCAAGCTCAAAGGGGGAACACACTGCTCTTCAAGTTTCTTATGAGACTGCCAGTGCTTCAATGCAAGACTGCCTCCATAACTTGTCCCTAAAGAGAAAAATGTATCTTCTCGCTTCCAGCTTTGGTCTCTCACTCTGAAAAACACATTCATTGAATTGTCATTTTTACTCTTATTTAGACAAATGAAGCTCAAGTAATAGCACATAATCTTTTGTTTCTTAAAAAAAAAAATAGGTAAGGAATCAGAAACAGGAAAAATAAGAGATTTATTTTTTTTTTTACTGGCCTTATTGTTATTATGTTAAAGTGCTGCTTTATAAGTTCCTTGGTTACATATTTGTCATGAAATGGATTTATGCTTAGAGGCACCAATATCAACAAACACTCCTCTGACAGACAATTTTATACCATACTTCATGAAGCACATCTATCTCAAGGAGGACAGCGTAAAGCAACTGGTGTTTTGTTGAAATCAGATTTTGCTGTTTGATGGATTCCTGAGAAGTCAAACGTGAAAGGACAAAAAAAGGAGTGGGGTTTTTCTAAAGTTTTTTTTTCCTGTTTTCTGGTGCGCTTCAATGCAATATTTTAAAGTCACCATTTTAAAAAATCGCCCCTTCCATTTCTAAAAGGATACAACATAAAGATACATAACAGGAATGTGTTCTTTTGTTTGGCCAAAAAGTGACACAGGTCATGAAATAGATATTCTGGGAGATACAGTTTTGAGTCTATGGAGATAATGCATGAAATTTTAACAACCAAGAAATTAAGACCCTTAAATTGGGTGAAATCATATTAAAGAATTGCTGGATGAGAATCAAAAATTGCAGGATACTATTCCTTTGTCTTTGGAAAACCACAGCCCATCAAAAAACATTAAGCTAGGTTTTAATTTTCTAATAAGTAGCCAGTGAAAAAACAACAGTTGGTACAGGTAGGAAGAAAGCATCAATATTAAGATTGGAGAGGGTTACGCCAATAAAAAGTGGTATGTTATGCTTTTCTTTGAAGTAGCATAATAATTCGATGCTCCCTGTTCATAATATTTTCTCGATTGTTCCCATTATTTTTTGGTGTGCTAGAGATATATATATTTTTTCTTTATTGCTTGAGAGAACAAATGAATACCCTAGAACACGTTGTCATCCGCCTGTTATTACAGTTTTACTGTTGTTTAATTTGGGTAACATGATGGGAAGTAGACAGAAAGAAACGAAATCGATCTGATAGTCATTTCAACCATGGATTCAGACAGAATATCCTTCAGCACTCTCGTTGGTTGTCTTTGGCTAGTTTCTGTATTCGCTTTGCTAAATAGCTGCTTCCGAATACAGGAAAAACAGTATATTCCAAGACTTAATATATATATACAAAAGAAAAAAAGGAAGTCTCGTCCATCTGTTTCTTTTCCACTGGAAAATCCATGGAATAATTTACAGGACTTCTCTGTGGGTTTTCCCTGGAGATGTTTTGGCTTAAAAAAAAAAAAGTTCTTGGAATCTGCATCCCAATCAATTTTCCCGGGGATGAATTGGACCAAGGTGGAAGTTAATTCCACAAATTCCCGACTTTTCCTTTTCATCCCAAGGGCTCGGGAATTCTGCTCCTGGAAGACGACTCCGTCTACGAAGGGAACTTCGACGGAAGAGCTGACATTTGTTGGAAAGGTTGGAATTCCCCTCCCTCTTCTCCTGGAATTTCTCATGGATTCATCTTCCCAACTTTATTCCTTCCTGCTCTGCTTCCCGCAGCTTCCTAAAAAACCCCATTTTTCCAAATTTCTGGGAATGTTTAGCACAGAAGGAAAGCTGCAGCTGGAGGTTTTGGGAATTTTGAGACTAATTTGGCATTTTCATTTTTATTTACCTCAGGTTTGGTGGTTTGGGTTTTTTGGGTTGAGTTTTGGGGTTTATTTTCGGGATTTTTGGCTGTGCTTGCAGCTGCACCTGAGATCCTTTTTTGTTTTTAAAAAAAGAACATTCTAGGCGTTGGGGCCGCAGGAAATGATGCAGAACCTGGAGCTGCCGTGACCGAGGCAGCGGAAATTTGGGATTTCGCAATCCGGGCCCTGCCCTGACACGTCCCAGCTTTTGTGGTTGGATTCCAACAGAAATTCCTGCTCCAGAGTGTTGAGAAAATCCCCAGGGCAGGGAAAATGAGTTTTCCAGAAATCTGGGATGAGCCTGGCAGGAATKCTGGGAGATGGCACAATTAATGCTCGTTAATTAATGCTAATGAGCTTTGGCAGCTGAGGAAGAATTTGTCATCACCTTCCTCCTCCAAGGACATTCCATGCTGAGMAAATGGTGGGGAATCCAAGATTTCCTTGGAATCTGGGAATCCCCAGGATGGGGAAAATCTGGGAATCCCTGGGAAATCTCCGGGGTGGATTTTGAGGGATTGATTCCAGTGCTGGGATATTTTCCCTCCAAAATTCCTGTTTGGATTTAGTGGCAAATCCAGAGAAATCCGGGATTTAGCTGCAGCTGGAATGTGCTTCCTGCTTTTCTGGCTGGAATTCCAGGCCAGATTTGGGATATTGAGTTGGATTTAATTTTTGGGATTTGAATAATGAATAGAGAATTGAGTAATGAAGAGTGGAAAAATAATTGAGATTTAATTATAAATAGAGAATTTAATAGTAAAGAATTTAAAATGAAAGAATTAATAATAAATAGAGACTTTATTAATAGAGAATTTAATAGTAAAGAATTTTAAAGTAAATAGAGAATTTAAAAATAAAGAATTTAATAATGAAGAATGTATTAATAAATAGAGAATTAAATAACAAAGGATTTATATAATAAAGAATTTAAGGATAGAAAAATAATAACAAAGAATTTAATAACTTAAAATAATTTAAAAATAAGTAGAAAGTTTAATAATAATTAATTTATGTAATAAATAGAGAATTTAATGGCAGAGAATTTAATAATAAAGAATTTATACAACAGTGAATTTATATAATTAATAGAGAATTTAATGATAGAGAATTTATATAATAAAGAATTTGATAATAGAGAATTTAATAATGAACAAAGAATTTATTAATAGAGAATTGAATAGAGAATTGATGTTGATATTGAAATTTTTTTAAAATAAAAATTTTTAATTTAATTTTTTAATAATTCCAGATTTTTCTGCAGAATTTAACAATAAAAGGGAAATTAATAATAGAAAATATAACAACAAATAAAGAGTTTAACAACAAAGAATTTAATAATAATCGAGACTTGAATAGAGAATTCATGTAGAGAAGTTGAAGTAAGTAATTTTTTAAAATTAAAAATTAATAAAATTCATCGTTTTTAATTTAATTTATAATTCTGAATTTTTCCGCAGAGAAGGGTCTCTGGAATTTAATAATAAAAAGGGAATCTCACAATAAATAGAGAATTTAATAATAAAAAGGGGGTTTAATAATAGAGAATTCAGTAATAAAATGAGAATTCAATAATAAAAGGGGATTTAATAATATTTGAGAAATGGAAATAAATAATTTAATTTTTGATTAAAAAGGCATAGAATGTACAATTTTAATTRAATTTATGGCTTTTCCTGCAGGGGAAGCTCTCCTTGGCCAACGGGTTCGTGCTGCGGGGGACGTTCAGCTCGCGGGGCGGGCGCGGGCTCAGCACCCACGGCGTGCTCAGCACGGCCCCCGAGCCCCAGAGCCAGCCCGAGTGAGAGCGGCGACAGCGGGGAACAGCGGGAAGGGAATGGGGAACAGCAGGAGGGGAACAGCGGGGAACTGGGATGGAACTAGCGAGGGAATGGGAAAGCGGATGGGACCAGGGAATGGATGGAGCAGCGGGGAATGGGGAACAGCAGGGAATGGGGAACAGTGGGGAATGGGGAAACAGCAGGGAATGGGAACAGTGCGAATGGGAATGGGGAAAGCGGGAATGGGAATGGGGAACAAATGGGGAATGGGGAATGGGACAGCGGGGATGGGAATGGGGAGACAGGCGTAGGGAAAGGGGAACAGCGGGCATGGGGAATGGGGAACAGCGGGGAATGGGGAACAGCGGGAATGGGATGGGGAATGGACAAGGCAGCGGAATGGGGACCAGCGGGGAAGGGGAATGGGGAACAGCGGGAATGGGGAATGGGGGACAGCGGCGGAATGGGATGGAACCGTTGGGGAGGAATGGGCAGACAGCGGGGAATGCCGGGGAATGGGAATGGATGAGAACAGCGGGAATGGAATGACACACAGAGATGAGCTTGTGTATAACTGCGTGGTTAATGGAGTGAAGGTGAGTGTATGGATACATGCGAGTATCGGGAAGTGGGCGAGAACAGTCGGTGGTGTAATTGGGGAACGTGAGTGTAGACAAACGAGCGGCGAAGAGATGGGGGAACAGTCAGGGTTAATGTGGGGCACAGTGTTGGTATTGTTTTGTGAGGGATCTTTGCGCGAGAGGCGAGAGGGATGAGGAAGGATGCTAGGAAGGAAGAGGGAGGGCACGAGGCAAAGGGCGAGGATGACTATGAAGTACGTGTGCGAGTATGAGACGTGGTGGAGGCAAGCGTGAGGGCGGCGCTTAAGATGTGAATGATCCAGCAGGCTTGGGGAGCGCTTTGGGACCCAATCGGGTCAGGCGTCTAAGAGAGGCGAGGTGCGCTTCCCTCTGAGCGTGCGCTCTGAGGAACAAGAACATGGCCCATCCTATCGTGTGCGGGTCTGTTGGTGATGGGGGTCCTTCTAGTATTTAGGTGTATCGGAGCACTTGGGGTATAATGACGAGAAGCCGCGTTATCGAGTGAAGGGGATGCCTTTTGGTGATCTGAACCTCAGATGTCACATCCGGGAATCCTCTGGAATCTTGTATCTATCTTACGAGATATAGTATCGATCCTCTTCACCACATAGAGTGAACCATGAGGAAGTGGAGAGAGTTACGCGAATGAGGGGTTCAAATGAGGAAACGCAGTATTTCCTCTGGGATGGCGATTTCTCTTGAGAGCTAAACTACTCGTAGTTACCTGGGGAATGGAGCACAAGAAAGTGTCCATTGAGGGGATATGGGTATCTCTGTAGGAACACAAGAGAGATATTACCACTCACGGACCTGGGCATCCCAATGTGGGATTTCTCTCATGACGGATCATCGTGGCGATCGCTTGTGGGATGGGATCTCTCCAGCTCAGACCATAGGTATTTCACTTCGCTCAAAACCACACTAACATTCTCAATTATTATCGCTATATAAGGGATAGTCACCTATTCTCTGTTGTAACCCAGTCCCTCATATCTCCCTCTATACACCGCGTCAACACCTCACAGCATACTCACTGGAGCGTCACTGGAGTATTTTTGCTTCTTCTTTTCGAGGAGAACCAATTCACGCCACAGCTCTCCAGCTCTGATGTTTCCATCTCAAAATCCCAAAAGAGAATGTTTACCACGATGAGAGAAGAGAGGCATTCACCCACACAATTATGAAGAACACATTAGGAAAAAATATCCATCAAATTCCTTGCTAAGTTTTTAAGTTCTCCACTCTGAGACACTTGAGAGCTATCGCATAGAAAGAAGACCTCGCCGTTGGTAAGAAGGACTGCCATTTGACCCGAGGAATTCTTCGAGGACCATAAATTCCTTGATCATTTTGCGTCTCCAAATTCGATGCACAGTGAGGTAATGGTACGGTAATCTTTTCACATGTGGTAGCTCTACACCACTAAAACTCATGCGCAAGGAGCGCTCTGGTGAGATGAGGAATAATCCTGTTTGTCACAAGGCCCACTAAGAGAGGGAAATCCTCCAGGAAGATCGCACATATGTGAGTGAAATCCAGAAATAATGTGGATACACTACTCCCAAAAATGAAGGGAATTCCTCTGGATAGTAGTACACACGCGTCAGGAATATAAATTTGCAATGTAATAATTCCTGAGAAGGATACTCTGTTTCAACTGACCAGTAGTTCCTGAGGGGTTATATATAATCTGCGCGTGGCGATGTCTGGCAGGAAGAATACACTGAGAATATTCTAGCCTTCTACTAGCAATAAGATAATCACAGGTCAGGAATCCACGTAGTAGGAATCCAACGGCGATTCACGTGCAGTATATTCCCAGGACACTCCTTTTTGTTCTGCTCGCGTGAAGTGATGGGATAACTCTCACGCGCCTAGGAGTAATTGAGCTCCTTTGGGATGCGAGAAGTCCACGAGGAAACTATGCCTTGTGTCGACGCGAAATCATCCGAGTAAGTCACCAAGGGAGATATATCCAATTGTCTGCTAGAGCCGGACAAAAGCCGAAACTAAGTCTATAATCCATGGCGAGACACATGCAATCGGAGCACTTCACATGTTGTCCTGAGTCGTATAAGAGAGCTATCAGAGTGGAGTCCCTAGTACAATACGGTTTGTACTCCACCGTAGGCTCCCCAACAAAGTAACACTACTCAGGGAAATGTCTTGTTGTAGATTTCCCCAATTCTCCACAGTGGTTCCCAATTCAAGATATAAAGAGCATTGAGCACCTTCAGAAGAGCGAGGAAGTATTTTGCTTAGCTGTGTGAGACATTCAGTATGCCCACGCATGAAGAATTAATATTTGAGTGTTGGAATAATTTAATGATATACATACACTCCGAGAATTTGGACTCAAACTGGAACTATAACTATCCATATTTAATTCTCTGCCAATATCTACGCTATTTTCGCCACAGTAGGGCATAGCGGACGTATGATATTACTTGGATATAAATAAAGGGAACGCACTAGCCTGCTGGACAGTATCTCGTCTGCACGCGAAAGTGTCGTATCGCCTATGTGGCGCACAGAGAGAACGACTCTCGTCGAGGAGCTTAATAGTAAATTTGGAGACATGTCACGAGGAAGAGAAAAGTACTTTTTCCACACTCTTCTTAAAAATTTTTATCAGAAATTATTAAAATTTCCTCATATTATTTAAATGAACAAAAATCCTCAGATATTTGACTGATAAACAATTCAATAAAGAATGCGACTTGTTATAGAGATATCAACTTTAATATAGAGTAAGTTCAGAGCCTATTAATAAAAACTTTATTGAGGAATCTTATGTCACAATAAGTACGCAACTTATAATATGTTTACATTATTCAGGATTAAAAGGCTGACTATTTTAGTAAGAGAGACCTCAAGAATTTAGTGTGTCTATATATCACGAGTCTCACCAAAAATTTACTCTGATATTCTCCACTGTGCCTTAAATACTCGTGTTTATGCTGGTCAGGCTGCAGACAGACAGAAAGTGTCTATGCAGGTATGTAGGACTTCCATGCATTGTCCGTGAGGATATAGAGATAATACCTACACACCATTTTATTTAAAAATAAATACCAACCCACACAATAAAAAGAAAAAAAACCCGACACTCCTACAGGATTTTCCCTGACAATATCTGCTTTTCAGTTGCCCCTCAACTATTTATTTTAACCCATAGTTTATCAACAGCACAAAAAATGCTTTGGAAACAATTTGGTAATTCTTGTCCTTGCCCTATACTTTAAAATTCCTCTTTAGTCATGCTATACACTAGCAAAATTGATTTGTTCCTCATCCTGTGGCTCAGCGCCTTTTCAGTACAGAACTTCTTTCAGAATTATGCTCTGGGCCTTATTGTTGATTTCATGTAGTTCTAAATTAGGTGTTTTGTCTTTCCTTACCAACTGATTTTAACAGACATTTAAATATGGATTTCAACTTGAACACAGAAGTCGTCTCTTGTTGAACACTGTTCCTTATTTTACATGCTTAAACCAACAAGACCTAGGGAATAGTTTAAGGCTCAGGCAACATGATTATTATCTACACAGTGCTTCACTTTGAAAAGTCTCATTCTCCCACTGTCACTGTTTTGTTTTCCAATGCGCAAGCTGTGTGCATTATTGACAGAAGACCTGCATCTCTCTATGAAGCAGCATGTTTTTACCAGCTCTGCAGTTTTCCTCTATTTATCAATTGTCCTTTATGGCAAAAACATTTGGTTTCAACTGACATATTTTAAATCCTAACGCAAAATTGCTTTTCCCTCTCATTAGCTTGAAACTGAAAATATGCCAGCCACAGCCCAATAAATTGTTCACATGCAGCCTGAGCTCAGATCTGCCTGAAAACCACGCCCTGTGTTTGTCGGTAAATCTTCATCTGTACAGTGAAGTTTGAGCCCTCTACAAGTACAGTCTTTATGGCTGGTGCAGTGTCTCAGGCAGGAACCAAGACAGTCAAAAAAGGAATAAAAGAGTCTCTTTTTATGTCAAACTACAAATAACTGCTACCAATTATGGTAGGGCAGGACTTTTGGCTAACGCAGGAACCTGGACCCCAGCCTCCCCCTCCGAGCCTGACTGTTGGCTGCCGCTGCATGAGCAGGACAGAAGCAAGGGACAAGCCCTTGGGTGGGGGGGTTTTTCCCTGCGGGCTTAAGCCTCCCTTATACCTCCGGGGCAGGAAACCTGGCATGCAGGTATGCTCTCTCCACCACCAATTCCGTGGGCTTTGGGAGTGGCACAGTCTGGAGGCTGTTCCCAAGAGGCAGTTTGGGCACTGTTCCATGTGTTTTGGAATCAAAGAGTTAACATGGTAGATGTGGCCTAACTCGACGCCGCCTATGGATGAAGGGATGGAGTCCCGGAACTACTTAGGCTATATTAGTTGTTTTTCTCTTCTTTTATGTTGTATTTTTTTTCCTAATCTGTTTTAATCTCTCAGTTGAAGAAGGAAAATGTAAATCAACTTTCTGTTAATTTTCAGTCCTGTTTCTTTTTTCAGCCAGGAACTACCTCGTTCTTTTTGCTTAGATAAAATGAATACATGTGGCTTCTCGTAGCTGTTGCATACATATATCAATTTTATGTAAAATTTGTAAGATGATTTGCTTTCAATGCCTTTGAAAGTAGAAATCTGCCTGGTTTATTAAGAAATTAAGAAATTTGGCAGATAGAAATTTATTACAGACATAAACAAACCACTGAAGTATAGCTTGTGACATCAGTACTTGGGAACAAAATGACGGCCATTAACCAAAGAAAGCAACCGACCCTTGCTCTATTTGCATGGTACTCCTGTCCTCAAAAGCTCCTTGTATTTTCATTTACAGCCCAGGTGCTGACATTTTCTGCCTAAAAACTGTAGCCATAAATTATGGCAGAAAAAGTAGATGAACTTATAAAAAAAGCACTTAATCCAACATAATTATTTTTAAAATCAACTGTACTTGAAGAAGTTGAATAGTTGAATGGCATTCCTATTACAAACACAGTCCTTAGTAAAATGTTTAGCTTAAGATGTAGACAGCTTAATGGAGTGGCAATTAGTAGTAGATGCTCCCATGACTGTAAAAGATACTTATCATGTCAGAATGGTAATCCATAGAAAAAAATGGCGCACCAATATGGGAATTCAATATGTGATAGCTACTTCGCCAGGCAGAGAAATACAGTCATATTTGCTAAAACCCTGGATCCAGAATACAAGAAACCTGAAACATTTAAAATGCACGAGAGCAGGAGGTAACAGTGGGATTTCTGGCTTCAGGCTTCTGTTTGACAGGAACCCCTTCATCTTCAACCTGTTACCTTGGCCTTTACTTCTTTTCCTTTTGTCTACCTCAGCTCATTTTTTGTAGAACTTTTTAGCCTTTGGGTCAGAGAATTTTCAAATTAACAGTGAGACAAGGGAATTTCCTGTTGGTGATACCTTGGAAAAAATGGTCATTTACACATTGTTTGGTTCTGAAGACCATCTCTATGACCTAAAGAGAACTTATCAAAGAGTTGATTCATATATAGGAAGGAAGGAAGGAAGGAAGGAAGGAAGGAAGGAAAAGGAAAGGAAGGAAGGAGAAGGAAGGAAGGAAGGAAGGAAGGAAGGAAGGAAGGAAGGAAAGGAAGGAAGGAAGGAAGGAAGGAAGGAAAGGAAGGAAGGAAGGAAGGAAAGAAGGAAGGAAGGAAGGAAGGAAGGGAGGAGGAAAGGAGAGGAAGGGAAGGAAGATAGGAAGGAAGCGAAGGAAAGGGAGAGGAAAGAAGGGAAAGAAAAGAGAAAGAAGAAGAAAGAAAGAAAAGAAAGAAAGAAAGAAGAAAGAAGAAAGAAAGAAAAGAAAGAAAGAAAGAAGAAAGAAAAGAAAGAAAGAAAGAGGAACAGAGGAAAATAAAAATAAAAAAATAAACAGAAAAAGACTAGAATTTGCAAATATGATGACATAAAGTGCATATCATCTATCCTTCATAAATTTATAAGTTGTTTCTTATGGCTATTCTTTACCCACTCTGTACTAAGGAGATACTTATAAGAGATCTATCAAAAAAATGCTTTTTAATGCATCAGAATACACAATATTTTTGTCTGTAAACTCAGCCTTAGTCTAGATTTTTTTCTGTTCCCAATACCAGTAATTTTTTAAAAATCAAAAACTTTAACTCAAACGCAGAAGTAGACTACGTTTAAGACGGGAGCTAGTACAAAATGCATCTACATTTTACAGAAAAATATGATTCTTTTATAGTTACGCTAGTTTGATTTATGTTGGAGATGAGTTGTAAGCAGCATTCCTTCCCCCAAAGGGCTTCTAAAACTGAGTGAAATCTGACAAAGACTTTTGCTGTGAGAACAGGTGTTGACAACCAAATTTGCTGTAGCTGTTTCCCTTCCCCTTCCCTTTCCCTTCCTTCCCTTCCCTTCCCTTCCCCTTCTTCCCCTTCCTCCCTTCCGCCCTTCCTTCCCTTCCCTTCGCCTTCCCTTTCCTTCCCTTCCTTCCTTCCCTTCCCTTCCCTTCCTTCCTTCCTTCCGCTTCCCTTCCCTTCCCTTCCCTTCCCTTCCTACCCGCCTCCCTTGCCTTCCCTTTCCCTTCCCTGTCCTTCCCTTCCTTTCCTTCCCTTCCCTTCCGCCTTCCATTGTTCTAAAATGTCTCTGCCAGACAGGATAACTTATAATTTAGCTGAATGGAAAAATTGGTACCTCTAGAAGCTAAAAAAGGTAAGCTTGGAACTTTTTACCTTCCATTAACCTTTGTCAGCCTTCATAACTCTTCCCCCTGTAATTGCAGCTCAGATTTTGCCAGGCAGAGTGTATGAAATACAGCCTGCAAGCTCAAAGGGGGAACACACTGCTCTTCAAGTTTCTTATGAGACTGCCAGTGCTTCAATGCAAGACTGCCTCCATAACTTGTCCCTAAAGAGAAAAATGTATCTTCTCGCTTCCAGCTTTGGTCTCTCACTCTGAAAAACACATTCATTGAATTGTCATTTTTACTCTTATTTAGACAAATGAAGCTCAAGTAATAGCACATAATCTTTTGTTTCTTAAAAAAAAAAATAGGTAAGGAATCAGAAACAGGAAAAATAAGAGATTTATTTTTTTTTTTACTGGCCTTATTGTTATTATGTTAAAGTGCTGCTTTATAAGTTCCTTGGTTACATATTTGTCATGAAATGGATTTATGCTTAGAGGCACCAATATCAACAAACACTCCTCTGACAGACAATTTTATACCATACTTCATGAAGCACATCTATCTCAAGGAGGACAGCGTAAAGCAACTGGTGTTTTGTTGAAATCAGATTTTGCTGTTTGATGGATTCCTGAGAAGTCAAACGTGAAAGGACAAAAAAAGGAGTGGGGTTTTTCTAAAGTTTTTTTTTCCTGTTTTCTGGTGCGCTTCAATGCAATATTTTAAAGTCACCATTTTAAAAAATCGCCCCTTCCATTTCTAAAAGGATACAACATAAAGATACATAACAGGAATGTGTTCTTTTGTTTGGCCAAAAAGTGACACAGGTCATGAAATAGATATTCTGGGAGATACAGTTTTGAGTCTATGGAGATAATGCATGAAATTTTAACAACCAAGAAATTAAGACCCTTAAATTGGGTGAAATCATATTAAAGAATTGCTGGATGAGAATCAAAAATTGCAGGATACTATTCCTTTGTCTTTGGAAAACCACAGCCCATCAAAAAACATTAAGCTAGGTTTTAATTTTCTAATAAGTAGCCAGTGAAAAAACAACAGTTGGTACAGGTAGGAAGAAAGCATCAATATTAAGATTGGAGAGGGTTACGCCAATAAAAAGTGGTATGTTATGCTTTTCTTTGAAGTAGCATAATAATTCGATGCTCCCTGTTCATAATATTTTCTCGATTGTTCCCATTATTTTTTGGTGTGCTAGAGATATATATATTTTTTCTTTATTGCTTGAGAGAACAAATGAATACCCTAGAACACGTTGTCATCCGCCTGTTATTACAGTTTTACTGTTGTTTAATTTGGGTAACATGATGGGAAGTAGACAGAAAGAAACGAAATCGATCTGATAGTCATTTCAACCATGGATTCAGACAGAATATCCTTCAGCACTCTCGTTGGTTGTCTTTGGCTAGTTTCTGTATTCGCTTTGCTAAATAGCTGCTTCCGAATACAGGAAAAACAGTATATTCCAAGACTTAATATATATATACAAAAGAAAAAAAGGAAGTCTCGTCCAT
>NDFG01000924.1:590-13064 GCA_002167245.1 Sporophila hypoxantha
GMRSMCAGGAGGGCACCGAGCCCTGCCCGGCGCTGCCGTCGGGGCTCTGCATCCCCGTCCTCGCCTCCATCGCTGCCGCCTCGCCCGGGCGGCGTTTCCGAGCGCATTCCTGGCTCTGCCTCCCTCGTCGCTTGTCGCTGTGCCGCTCAAGGTCACCTTGTTCCCTCGGCGGGGCTGGGCTGGCACACATCGATCGCTCGGCTCCGGCAGCGCCGGCTCGCAGAGCCCCCGCCAGCTCCGCATCCTGCGGCTGCTCCAGATGGCCCCCGCCCCCTCCTCCTCCTCCTCCTCCTCCTCTTCCTCCTCCTCCTCCTCCGTGCTGCCCTCCCCGCTCCGCTGCCAGCCCCGAAACAGAGACACAATTTGGGGGATTCTCCAAATGTCCCCGCAGAGCGGGACCCGCTGCGGCCCGGGGGGGTGGGGGGAGCTGGGACAGCGGTGACATCCTGGGGACACTGGGACTGCGTGTGACACCCCCGGGGACTGCGTGTGACATCCCTGGGGGCTCAGTGTGACATCCCGGGGACACAGGGACTGCGTGTGACATCCCTGGGGACTGCGTGTGACACCCCCGGGGACTGCGTGTGACATCCCGGGGGGCTGTGTGTGACATCTCTGGGGACACAGGGACTGCGTGTGACACCCCCAGGGGGCTGTGTGTGACATCCCTGGGGACTCTGTGTGTTACATTCCCGGGGACACAGGGACTGCATGTGACACCCCTGAGGCACAGCGTGTGACACCTCAGGGGGCTCAGTGTGACATCCCTGGGGCACGGTGTGTGGCATCCTTGGGGGACTCTGTGTGACGTCCCTGGGGGACTCAGTGTGACATCCCTGAGGGACAGTGGGTGACACCCCTGAGGGACTCAGTGTGACATCCCTAGGGACACAGGGACTGCGTGTGACATCCCTGGGGACACAGGGGCTGAGTGTGACACCCCCGGGGACTGTGTGTGACATCCCTGGGGGCTGTGTGTGACATGCTTGGGGACTCTGTGTGTGACATTCCTGGGGACACTGGGACTGCGTGTGACACCCCCGGGGACTGCGTGTGACATCCCTGGGGGGCTCAGTGTGACACCCCCGGGAGGCTCTGTGTGACATCCTTGGGGACTCTGTGTGTGACATTCCTGGGGACACAGGGACTGCGTGTGACGCCCCTGAGGCACAGCATGTGACACCTCAGGGGGCTGAGTGTGACATCCCTAGGGCACCGTGTGTGGCATCCTTGGGGGACTCAGTGTGACATCCCTGGGGACTCTGTGTGACACCCTCGGGGACACAGGGACAGAGGGTGACACCCCCGGGAGACTTCATGTGACACCCTCGGGGACACAGGGACTGCGTGTGACACTCCTGGGGACTTTGTGTGACATCCTTGGGGGACTCAGTGTGATAAAGCTGGGGACTGCGTGTGACATCCCTAGGGACACAGGGACTGCGTGTGACATCCCTGGGGGCTCAGTGTGACATCCCTGAGGGACTCTGTGTGATAAACCTGGGGACTGCGTGTGACATCCCTGGGGCGCTCAGTGTGACATCCCTGAGGGACTGAGTGTGACACCCCTGGGGTCTGCGAGTGACATCCATGGGGGCTCTGTGTGACATCCCTGGGGACACAGGGACTGCGTGTGACATCCCTGGGGACAAGTGTGACACCCTTGCAGGACTTCGTGTGACACCCCTGGGCCACAGCGTGTGACACCCTTGGGGTACTCAGTGTGACACCCCCGGGGGACTCAGTGTGACATCCCTGAGGGACTCTGTGTGACACCCTTGGGGGACTCTGTGTGACATCTGTGGGGGCTCTGTGTGACACCCTTACGGGTCTGCATGTGACATCCCTGTGGGCTCTGTGTGACACCCCTGGTGACAGAATGTGACATCCCTGGTGACAGAATGTGACACACCCAGGAGTTCCCTCCATCCCTTCAGCAGTTTCCACTCCAGCTCCCCGTTCCCAGCTCCCTCTCCCTTCTCCTCACCCAAATTTCCTCTCCTTTCCCCCCACCAGGAGGGGCCCGCTGTCCTTTGGCCACCACCACGTGGGGACAGAGCTGTCCCCTGGTGTCCCCTTGCAGCTCAGGGATGTGACACCGCAATCAGGGAAGGACCATGGGACTTCTCAGCCTCCTAGAAAAGCTGGGAAGATCCCTCAGAATGACCAAACCCTCATTTTCCTGCCCCAATCCCAATGGGGTCATTGCTGGAGTCATTAATTCCCCCGGATTAAAACAAAATTATTCTCTTTATTAATGGTGCCTGCTCCAATCTGGCAACTTTTCCCCCTTTTTTTTTTTTCCAGAAAATCCCAGAGCTGGGATTGATTAGCTTGGAGCAGGGCGATGAAAGGGGACGGCCGGAATTATTCCCTGAGGGTGTGCGACAGGCGAAAACTCAACAATGGGAATGCGGATACGGATGGGGGAAACAGCCTGAGCTATTTCTTCTCCCCAGTTCCCCTTCACCACTGGGAAAAAACAAAAAAAAAAAAAAAAAAAAACCACCCAAAAAAAACAAAAAAAAAAAAAAAAAAAAAAAAAAAAAAAAAAAAAAAAAAAAAATAATAAAAACCCACAGCAACACAAAAAAAAACAAAAAAAAAAAAAAAAAAAACAAATAAAAAAAAAAAAAAAAAATAAAAAAAAACCACCCCCCAACCCCAACCAAAAAATAAAAACCAAAACAAAAAACCCCAAAAAATAAAAACAAAACCAAAAAAACCCCAAAAATTAAAAAACCAAAACAAAAAAACACCAAAAAATAAAAAACAAAAACAAAAAAAAAAAACCCAAAAAAAAATAAAACCAAAACAAAAAAAACCCACCAAAAAATAAAACCAAAAACAAAAAAAACAAAAAAAAACCCCAAAAAAAAAAAATAAATAAAAAACCAAACCAAAAAAAAAACCCCAAAAAGAATAAAAATCAGATATTAAAAAAACCGAAAACAAAAAAAACCCAAAAAAATAAAAACCAAAACAAAAAAAACCCAAAAAATAAAAAACCAAAACAAAAAAACCCCAAAAAAATAAAAACCAAAACAAAAAAAACCCCAAAAATAAAAACCAAAAAAAAAAAAAAAAAAAAAAAAAAAAAAAAAAAAAAAAAAAAAAAAAAAAAAAAAAAAAAAAAAAAAAAAAAAAAAAAAAAACAAAAAAAAAAAAAAAAAAAAAAAAAAAAAAAACAATCCGCAAAAAAATAAAAAAATCCAAACCAAAAAAAACCCCAAATAAAATATTTAAAAAACCAAAACAAAAAAAAAAAAACCCCAAAAAATTAAAAACCAAAACAAAAAAACCCCAAAAGATAAAAACCAAACAAAAAAACCCCCAAAAATAAAACCAAAACAAAAAAAAACCCCAAAATAAAAACAAAACAAAAAAACCCCAAAAAATAAAAACCCAAAACAAAAAAAAAAAGAGGAGGAAAAAACCGCAGCAAAAACGCAGCGAAACACTTCCTTGTTTGATTTCCACAACCCCCCCTCCCCCTCGAATTGTAGAAAAATAATCGGGAGAAATTCAGATTTCTCCGGCTCAGCCCCCTCCCTGCTTGCATTCCGAGGGACTGGGGTTCCTGGCAGCATCCCGGGGTTTTCCTGCCTTTCCCTGGATCGGGATCCTGAGCGGCTCGGGGTGCGAGCTGCGATTGCCACGCCGCTTGTTTTGAGCAGGCACGCGTTAGGTAGCTGTCAACAGGAGCCCTGGGCAGAGCCTGGGAAAGCTTCCGCCATGGGAAAGTGTGAATTGCCGGAATGTGGGAAGCGGCTCCGAGGGGCCGAGGGTTTTGGTTTGGGGCTGCGGTGGGATGGGGGATGCCCAGCATGGGGAGCGTCGGGGGCAGTGTCACGCTCCTGGGGGGGGTGACACAGCGTGGCTCCCCCCAAACGGGAATGTTTCCCAAGCCATGGCGGCTCCTGGAGCAGGAAAATTCCCGCCGGCCCCATCCCAGGGGATCATCTCCCAGAAGGGAAATTCCCTCCAAGCCCCATTCCCAGGGATCATTCCCAGAAGGGAAATTCCCTCCAGCCCCATTCCCAGGGCGATCATCTCCCAGAGGGGAAAATTCCTGCCAGCCCCATTCCAGGGATTCATCTCCCAGAGGGGGAAAATTCCCTCCAGCCCCATTCCCAGGGGATCCTGGAGCAGGGAAAATTCCTTCCAAGCCCCATTCCCAGGGGATCATCTCCCAGAGGGGAAAATCCCTCCAGCCCCATTCCCAGGGGCTCCTGGAGCAGGGAAATTCCCTCCAGCCCCATTCCCAGGGGCGCCAGAATGGGAAAATTCCCTCCAGCCCATTTCCCAGGGGCTCCTGGAACAGGGAAATTCCCCTCCAGCCCCATTCCAGGGAATCATCTCCCAGAAGGGAAAATTCCCTCCAGCCCATTGCCACGGGATCATCTCCAAGAAGGGAAAATCCCTTCCAGCCCAGCCAGGGCTCCTAGCGAGCAGGGAAAATTCCCTCCAGCCCCATTTCCCAGGAGATCCTGGAGCAGGAAAAATTCCCTCCAGCCCCATTTCCCAGGGAATCAATCTCCAGAAGGAAAATGCTCCAGCCCCATTCCCAGGGGCTCCTGGAGCAGGAAATTCCCTCCAGCCCATTCCCAGCGGAATCATCTTCCAGAAGGGAAAAAATTCCCTCCAGCCCCATTCCCAGGGGATTCATTCTCCAGAAAGGGAAATCCCCTTCCAGCCCCATTCCCAGGATCATCTTCCCAAAAGGGAAAAGTTCCCTCCAAGCCCCATTCCCAGGGATCATCTCCCAGAAGGAAATCCCCTCCAGCCCCATTGCCAGGGGATCCTGGAGCAGGGAAATTCCTCCAGCCCATTCCCAGGGGCTCCCAGAAGGGAAATTCCCTCCAGCCCCATTTCCCAGCGGGCTCCTGGAGCAGGGAAAAATTCCCTCCAGCCCCATTCCCAAGGAATCATCTCCAGAAAGGAAAATTCCTCCAGCCCCATTCCAGGATTCATTCTCCCAGAAAAGGAAATTCCCTTTCCAGCCCCTTCCCAGGGCTCCTGTAGCAGGGAAAATCCCCTCCAGCCCCATTACCAGGGAATCATCTCCCAGAGGGGAAATTCCCTCCCCAGCCCCATTCCCAGGCGGATCATCTCCCAGAAGGGGAAATCCCTTCCAGCCCCATTCCCAGGGGATCATCCCCAGAAGGGAAATCCCCTCCAGCCCCTTCCCAGGGGCTCCTGGAGAGGGAAAATTCCCTGCCAGCCCCATTCCCAAGGAATCATCTCCCAGAAAGGAAAATCCCCTCCAAGCCCCATTCCCAGGGGCTCCCAGAAGGGAACATTCCCTCCAGCCCCCATTCCAGGGGCTCCTGGAGCAGAAATTCCCTCCAGCCCCATTCCCAGAGGAACATCTCCCAAAAAGGAAAATTCCGCCAAGCCCCATCCAGAGGAACATCTCCCAGAAGGGGAAATCCCTCCAGCCCCATTCCCAGGGGATCATCTCCCAGAGGAAAATTCCCTCCAGCCCCATTCCAGGGGCTCCTGGAGCAGGAAAATCCCTCCCACCCCATTCCCAGGGGATCATCTCCCATCTGGGCATGGAAAAGTGGACAGAATGGAGGCAAACTCAGCAGGAGTGGGCTTTTCCAGGCCTCAATCCAGAGTTTCCCAAGGACTGGTCTCCTGATGGGCACGAGCTCTCCCCGCTGGCAATTCAGTGTTTCCCCCCATGTTTTGTTTGGTTGATTTTTTTTAAAAATTTTACCTTAATCCGAGCTCTTCCAAGCGGGATTGGGGTGGGTTTGGGGGGATGCTGTGATCAGGAGGGTCGGAGGAGGGCGGAGGGTGAGGGTGGGATGAGGATGGGAGGAAGGGAGTCGATTGATGGAGATGAGACGCGGAGGAGGGGAGCTGATTGATCGGCGTCTTTTAAAATAAAACCACAGCAAGCCTGATCTTCCCCGCTGTGATGTGGAAACTGGAGAGGGGGAAGAGAGAAAACAGCTCCGAGTGCGACGTAACGCTAATTTATGGATCGAGAAATGTCGGAGCTGCAGGATTGCAGGGAAAAGGACCCGGCTGAGCCGAGCAGAAATTCCAGGGAGTTCTCCAGGGGCGCGGGAAAAGCTTCCCCACAGGGAAAAGCCTGCGGGAATGCAGAGCACGCTTAGCCCAAATTGCTGCTCCGAGGAGTTGAAATTTTTCCCTTCCCTGTGCTTCCAGCTGGCTTTTTTTTTCTGGCCCTGCTCGTTGGGATGAAATTCCCTGCGAGGATTTGGGGGAAATTCCCTTTTTTCTGTTTGTTTTTTTTTGTTTTTTTTTTGTTAGGGGAGTTCCTTTGCGCACCCAGTTGGCACATGGAGCAAATTGTGTCTAAATTCTGGAACTCCTGAAATCGAAGCCGGGACTTGGACAAACGGGGGCGAAAATAAGGTGAAAAAAAGGGAATAAAGTAAAGATGGAAAAAGGGAATGAATAAGGGGGAAAGAGGAATAATAAGAGAAAAGCGGAATGAAATTAAGGGAAAGAGGAATAAAAATAAGGAGGGGAGGGGAAAAGGGGCGGTAATGAAATAAGCGGGGGGAAAAAGAGGGAATAAAAAATAAGAAAAGAAGCGAAATAAATAAGGAAAAAAGGAATAAATAAGAAAAAATGGCGAATAAAAATAAGTGAAAAAAGGGGGGAATAAGCGAAAAACAAAAACGGTCGAACGGGAAAAAAAAAAAATGAGGAATAAAATAAAGGGAAAAAGAGGAATAAAATAAGAAAAAAATGAGGAATAAAATAAGGAAAAAGGGCGGTTTAAATAAGCGAAAAAAAGAGAAATAAATAAGGGGAAAAAGGAATTAAAATAAGGGGAAAGGGGAATAAAATAAGGAAAAGGGGGAAAATAAGGAACAAAAAGGAATTAAAATAAGGAACAAAAAGAATAAAATAAGGAAAAAAGGGAATTAAATGAAGGAAAAAATGGGGAAAATAGAAGGAAAAAAAGAGAATAAAATAAGGGAAAAATGGGAATAAATAAGGAAAAAAAGAAGAAGAAAATAAGGAAAAAGAGGGGGGAAAATAAGAAAAAAAAGAAGAATTAAATAAGGAAAAAGGGGGAATAAAATAAGGGAAAAAAGAGAGATGAAGGCAAATGAATGCAGGCAAAAATAAACACCCAGGCAGCCTGGATTGGCCGAGGGATGGGGATGCTGGGAAGGGTCTGGATCAGGAAATGTCTCCAAAGGGGCTTTTCCAAAGGTTCCCGATGCCCCAGGGCTGTGGGACGGGGCCGGTGACATCCCCAGACCCAAATCCCGCTGGTTTTTATCCCCACATCCCCTCTGGCCATGCTGGGGACGCCCAGGGCAGGGTGACATCCCTTGGATTTACGGCCTCMAACCCCTCTGATTGTTGATGTCACTTTGTCACCGCCACCCCGAGCGCCAGCAGGGCCGGGTGACACCGCCAGCAGCAGGGGACAGTCCGGGTGCCACCAGCTGCTCCCACATCCCGTGATTCTCCCACTTCCATCAGCTCCAGGGTTGATTCCCTGCCGTGGGATGGCCAAATGTCCCTTCCTCGTCACCCTCCCGGGTTATTTTGAGCCTTTTCCCAGCTCGTGCTGCCACGGGACTCTGAGGGAGCCCACGGTGTCCCCGKGTGTCCCCGGCCACCCCCAGCCCATCCCTGAACTTTCGGCAGCTCCGGGAAGCGGCTCCATAAATCAGCGGAGAGCCGGGAAATGAAAATCGTTCGGGTGATAAATGGGCWTGATTTCGCTTTTAAGGAGCGGGATCGTGGAAAAGAGCAGGGCAGGAGCAGGGAAAWGCAGGGGCTGAGCTTCCCATTTGGGAAAAATTGTGGGATAAAGGAGGTGGGAGGAGGAGAACTGAGGGAATGCTGAGGGTTCCTTGCAGGGATGGAGGGAATATGGGAAGGGGTGAGGGATTTCCAGGTGGCTCTGTGGTTTTGGGGTGCTGTGCTGCACTGCTCGGGGTGTGCTCACCCCACAGGGGTTTTCTGGCTTTGGAATGGTCCAATTTCACAAGGAAATGTTATCCTTGGATCCAGGTGGGGTGATTGTCCACTGGATTTGCCAATGCCTGGGGGGTAAATTAAGGAAAAGAGAGAATAAATAAGGGGAAAAAGGAATAAAATAAGGGGAAAGGGGAATTAAAAATAAGGAAAAGGGGGAAAATAAGGAACAAAAAGGAATTAAAATAAGGAACAAAAAGAATAAAATAAGGAAAAAAGGGAATAAATAAGGAAAAAAGGGGGAAAATAAAGGAAAAAAAGAGAATAAAATAGGGAAAAATGGGAATAAATTAAGGAAAAAAAGAGAAAGAGAAAATAAGGAAAAGAGGGGGAAAATAAGAAAAAAAAAGAAGAATTAAATAAGGAAAAGGTGGGAATAAAATAGAGGAAAAAAGAGAGATGTAAGCAAAATGATGCAGGCAAAAATAAACACCCAGGCAGCCTGGATTGGTCCGAGTGGGATGCGGGATGCTTGGGAAGGGTCTGGCATCAGAAATGTCTCCAAAGGGGCTTTCCAAAGGTTCCCGATGCCCCAGGGGCTGTGGGACGGGGGCCGGTGACATCCCAGACCCAAATCCGCTGGTTTTTATATCCCCACATCCCCTCTGGCCATGCTGGGGACACCCAGGGCAGGTGACATCGCCTTGGATTTACGGGCCTCAAACCCCTCTGATTGTTGATGTCACTTTGTTCACCCGCCACCCGAGCGCCAGCAGGGCCGCGGGTGACCACCGCCAGCAGCAGGGACAGTCGGGTGCCACAGCTGCTCCCCACATCCCGTGGATTCTCCCACTTCCATCAGCTCCAGGGTTGATTCCCATGCCCGTTGGGATGGCCAAATGTCCCTTCCTTGTCACCCCCCCGGTGTATTTTGAGCCTTTTTCCCAGCTCGTGCTGCCACGGACTCTGAGGGAGCCCACGGTGTCCCCGGGTTTCCCCGGCCACCCCCAGCCCATCCCCTGAACTTTCGGCAGCTCCGGGAAGCGGCTCCATAAATCAGCGGAGAGCGGGAAATGAAAATCGTTCGGGTGATAAATGGGCATGATTTCGCTTTTAAGGAGCGGGATCGTGGAAAAGAGCAGGGCAGGAGCAGGGAAAGCAGGGGCTGAGCTTCCCATTGGGAAAAATTGTGGGATAAGATGGTGGGAGGAGCAGAAACTGAGGGAATGCTGAGGTTCCTTGCAGGGATGGAGGAATATGGGAAGGGGTGAGGGATTTCCAGGTGGCTCTGTGGTTTGGGGTGCTGTTGCTGCACTGCTCGGGGTGTGCTCACCCCACAGGGGTTTTCTGGCTTTGAAGTGGTCCAAATTCACAAGGAAATGTTATCCTTGGATTCCAGGTGGGGTGATTGGCCACTGGATTTGCCAATGCCTGCAGCAAGCCATGTCTGCAGAACTGAAATCCTGCAGAGCCCAAATCCCACAGGATCCACAACCTGGCAGAACCCAAATCCTGCAGAACCCAAATCCTGCAGAACCAAATCCTGCAGGATCCACATCCTCAGCACTTAAATCCCAGGATGATCTGAAATCCTGCAGAACCAAATCCTACAGAAACCTAAATCCTGCAGAACCCATAATCCTGCAGCACCAAATCCCACAGGATCCACGTCCTCAGCACCCAAATCCTGCAGGATCCAAATCTTGCAGAACCCAAATCCAGCAGCACCCACATCCTGCAGAAACTCAAATCCCACAGGATCCACATCCTCAGCACCCAAATCCTGCAGAACCCAAATCCTGCAGAACACATCCTGCAGCACCAAATCCCACAGGATCCACATCCTCAGCACCCAAATCCTGCCAGAGCCAAATCTGAAAGAACCCAAATCCCACAGGATCCACACCTGCAGAACCCAAATCCTGCAGAACCAAATCCTGCAGGATCCACATCCTCAGCACTTAAATCCCAGGATGATCTGAAATCCTGCAGAACCCAAATCCTACAGAACCTAAATCCTGCAGAACCCAAATCCTGCAGCCACCAAATCCCACAGGATCCACGTTCCTCAGCACCCAATCCTGCAGGATCCAAATCTTGCAGAACCCAAATCCAGCAGCACCCACATCCTGCAGAACTCAAATCCCACAGGATCCACATCCTCAGCACCCAAATCCTGCAGAACCCAAATCCTGCAGAACACAAATCCTGCAGCACCAAATCCCACAGGATCCACATCCTCAGCACCCAAAATCTGCAGAGCCCAAATCTGAAAAGAAACCCAAATCCCACAGGATCCACAACCTGCAGAACCCAAATCCTGCAGAAACCAAATCCTGCAGATCCACATCCTCAGCACCTAAATCCAGAGATTTTGAATCCCAGGATGAATCTGAAATCCTTGTGCCAGAACACAAATCCTACAGAACCCAAATCCTGCAGAACCCAAAATCCTGTACACCCAAATTCCACAGTGTAGCACCCACATTCCTCAGCCATCCCAAAACCTACAGAACCCACATTGTGCAGAACCCAAATTCCTGCAGAACTCAAATCCCACAGGATCCACATCCTCGCACCCAAATTCCCACAGATCAAACATTTCTTCAGAACCCCGAATCCTGCAGAACACAAATCCTGCAGGCACCAAAACTCCCACAGGATCCACCATCCTCAGCACCCAAATGTCCTAGCAGAGCCCAAAATCTGAAGAACCCAAATCCACAGGATTCCACATCCTGCCAGAACCCCAAGTCCTGCGCAGCACATCCTCAGCACACCAAATCCGCAAAGGATCACATTCCTGCAGAACTGAACATCCTGCCAGAACCAAAATCCTGCAGAACAAAATCCTGGCAGCGGCCTAGAAATCCTGCGAGAAACTCAAATCCCACAGGATCCACCTTCCTCAGCACCCAAATCCTTACAGAACCCACATCATGCAGGGACCCAAATCTTGCAGAAACCCAATCCTGTACCACAAAATCCTTGCCAGCAACCTAAATCCTCCAGAACCAAATTTCTACTTGCAGAACCTGAAATCCTTGCCAGCACCAAATCCCAACAGGATCCACATCCTCAGCACCCAAATCCTTGCAAACTCAAATCCTGCAGACTCAGATCCTGGGCAGGATCCAATCTTGCAAGAACCCAAATCCTACAGAACCCAAGATCCTGATAGCACCCACATCCTGCAGCACCAAAATCCCAACGGATCCAATCCTCAGCACCCAAATCCCTGCCAGAACCAAAGCTAAAAGAACCCAAATCTCAACAGGATCCAATCCTGTAAACCAAATCCCACACGAATCCAAATCTGCAGCACCCACATCCATGCAGCGACCAAATCCACAGGATCCACATCCTCGAGCACCCAAAATTCCTGCAGAACCCAATCTAAAGAACCCAATCTCAAGGATCCACAACCTGCAGAACCAAAATCCCACACAATCCAAATCCTGCCCAGCACCCAAATCCTGCAGAAACCCAAATCCCTCAGCGCCCACATCCCAACAATTCTGCATCTCTCAGCACCCACATCCCCAAGCACCCACATCCCAGCACCCACACCCCCCGCCCACATCCCAGCATTCTGCATCCCCAGCACCACACCCCCCAGCACCCACACCCCACACCCCCCTCGCCCCTCAAGCCCCAGCCTGGCCCGCAGGCAGCTCCCTCAAGCAGGGAGGCAGCAGTGCACGGATGATTTCAGGATTTGGGTCCCAGGCTGGCAAGGAATGGCAGCCTGCATTAATAAATCAGCACTGCCCCGAGTTCACAGGCATTTCCTGGGATTAATGATTTGGGATGAGGCCAAAAATCCCATTTACCCCCGCCCGGTGCCGAGTCCCTTTGTTGTGCCAAGGTCAGCAACGCCTTTCCAGCCAATTTTTTAAATTATTCATTAACAAGAATAATCAAGGTTGGAAATGGATTTTCATTTCCCAGCACGGGCGAAGCCTCCAGGTTCCTGCAAGAGAGAGGGGGGATGGACACCCCTCAGACTTAAAAATGGAAATGGAAACACGCATCCCTGTTCCCCAGAGGTTTTTCCTGGCTCTCCTTGGGGACAGTGAGGGCGTTGGCGACATTCCTTGGCCTCTCCTGGAATTCCCACCGGGGATTTGACACCCTGGGATGGCCGGGAAGGGGCTGGGGCAGGAAAACGGAGCAGGATGCGGCCCTGGGCGATTCCGATGGATGGTTTGGAGGGTCTGCCGTCGCAACGTGGAGAAGCCGACGCTGGTCCTCGGCTTTCCTTTCCTAGAGGGGAGAAAGTTTTGCGGTCCTGGCCACGGCGGCTGAGCGGGGCGAGGGGGAATGGGGTGGGATCGGAGCGGTGGATGTGCTGGGACATGCGGGATCAGAGCCGTGGGGATGCGGTGGAATGGGGTGGATCAGAGCTGTGGGATGAGGGGGTGGGAATGGGGTGGATCAGAGCTGTGGGATACACTGGGATCAGAGCTGTGGATGAGGTGGAATGGGTGGGATCAGAGAGCCGTGGGATGAGGTGCGGAGATGGCGGTGGGATCAGAGCCATGGATACAG
>NDFG01000925.1:20375-41295 GCA_002167245.1 Sporophila hypoxantha
GGGTGCCCTGTGGTTGCTCTGTGGGTGCTGTGGGTGCTGTGGGTGCTGTGGGTGCCCTGTGGGTGCCCTGTGGTTGCTCTGTGGGTGCTGTGGGTCCTGTGGGTGCCCTGTGGCTCCACGCAGGATGATCCTTGCTGGGGGTGCAGCTCCCAGTGCCCTCATGGCTCCCATGGTCTCATTCCTTGGCCCTGCTGGTGTTTGTAACCCTGGGGGGCTGTTGGTGCCCTGTGGGTTCTGTGGGTGCCCTGTGGGTGCTGTGGTGCTGTGGGTGCCCTGTGCCCTGTGTGTGCCCTGTGGGTCCTGTGGGTGCCATGGGTGCCCTGTGGGTGCCCTGTGGGTGCTGTGGGTGCCCTGTGAGTGCCCTGTGGGTGCCCTGTGGTTGCTCTGTGGGTGCTGTGGGTGCCCTGTGGTTGCTCTGTGGGTGCTGTGGGTGCTGTGGGTGCCCTGTGGCTCCACGCAGGATGATCCTTGCCGGGGGTGCAGCTCCCAGTGCCCTCATGGCTCCCATGGTCTCATTCCTTGGCCGTGCTGGTGTTTGTGACCCTGGGGGGCTGTGGGTGCCCTGTGGGTGCTGTGGGTGCTGTGGGTGCTGTGAGTGCCGTGGGTGCTGTGGGTGCCCTGTGGTTGCTCTGTGGGTGCTGTGGGTGCTGTAGGTGCCCTGTGGGTGCTGTGGATCCTGTGGGTGCCATGGATGCCCTGTGGGTGCTGTGGGTGCCGTGGGTACTGTGGGTGCCCTGTGGGTGCCATGGGTGCCCTGTAGTTGCTCTGTGGGTGCTGTGGGTGCTGTGGGTGCCGTGGGTGCCCTGTGGGTACCATGGGTGCCCTGTGGTTGCTCTGTGGGTGCTGTGGGTGCCCTGTGGGTGCCCTGTGGGTGCCCTGTGGGTGCTGTGGGTGCCCTGTAGGTGCCCTGTGGGTGCCCTGTGGGTCCTGTGGGTGCCATGGGTGCCCTGTGGGTGCCCTGTGGGTGCTGTGGGTGCCATGGGTGCCCTGTGGGTGCCATGGGTGCCCTGTGGGTGCTGTGGGTGCCCTGTGGGTGCCGTGGGTCCTGTGGGTGCCATGGATGCCCTGTGGGTGCCCTGTGGGTGCTGTGGGCGCCCTGTGGCTCCACGCAGGATGATCCTTGCTGTGGGTGCAGCTCCCAGTGCCCTCATGGCTCCCATGGTCTCATTCCTTGGCCCTGCTGGTGTTTGTGACCCTGGGGGGCTCCTGGCTCTGTCCTCACCCCCCTTTCCCTCCTGTCCTGGCCCAGATGTGGAGCAGATGGCCATCGACTGGCTCACGGGCAACTTCTACTTCGTGGATGACATCGACGACAGGATCTTCGTGTGCAACAAGAACGGGGACACCTGTGTCACCCTGCTGGACCTGGAGCTCTACAACCCCAAGGGAATCGCCCTGGACCCGGCCATGGGGTGAGTCCTGGGAATTCCCCACCCCTGGGGACAAATGGGGACCCTCTGGGCTGGGCTGGGTTCCCTGTGCCTTGTTGAGTCTTCCCTGCAGGGACATTTCCCACCCAGCCTGGCCCAGCTCTGGATAAGCTGCTGCTTCCAGCTGGTGCCACACAGCCTGGGCACAGCTTTGCTCCAGATTTTGGGAGCTGGAGTGGCTTTTGGGAGCTAGAATGGCTTTTGGGAGCTGAAGTGGGGTTTTTGGGAGCTGGAGTGGTTTTTGGGAGCTGAAATGGCACAGCTTTGCCCCAGATTTTGGGAGCTGGAGTGGTTTTTGGGAGCTGTCTTGGCACAGCTTTGCCCCAGCTTTTGGGACCTGGAGTGGCTTTAGGAGCTAGAATGGCTTTTGGGAGCTGAAGTGGGGTTTTTGGGAGCTGGAGTGGCTCCATGCACAGCCAGAGCAGCTCCCTTGTGTCTGTGTCTCCATCCAAGATGTGGGCACAGCTTTGCCCCAGCTTTTGGGAGCTGGAGTGGTTTTTGGGACCTGGAGTGGTTTTTGGGAGCTGTCTTGGCACAGCTTTGCCCCAGATTTTGGGAGCTGGAGTGGTTTTTGGGAGCTGGAGTGGGGCTTTTGGGAGCTGGAGTAGTTTTTGGGAGCTGAAGTGGTTTTCAGGAGCTCAGTCCTGGGGGACACACCTGGCCTAGCTCAGGATGAGCTGCTGCTTCCAGCTTTGCCCCAGCTTTTGGGAGCTGGAGTGGTTTTTGGGAGCTGAAATGGCTTTTGGGACCTGGAGTGGTTTTTGGGAGCTGTCTTGGCACAGCTTTGCCCCAGATTTTGGGAGCTGGAGTGGGGCTTTTGAGACCTGGAGTGGTTTTTGGGACCTGGAGTGGCTTTTGGGACCTGGAGTGCTTTTTAGGAGCTGGAGTGGCTTTTGGGACCTGGAGTGGTTTTTGGGAGCTGGAGTGGCTCTGTGCACAGCCAGAGCAGCTCCCTTGTGTCTGTGCCTCTGTCCAAGACATGGGCACAGCTTTGCCCCAGCTTTTGGGAGCTGAAGTGGTTTTTGGGAGCTGTCTTGGCACAGCTTTGCCCCAGATTTTGGCACCTGGAGTGGCTTTTGGGAGCCTGGAGTAGTTTTTGGGAAACTGGAGTTGGCTTTTGGACCTGGATGTTGGGTAAGGTTTTTGGACCTGGAGGTTGGACCTGGTGTTTTTGGACGGGACGGAGTGGTTTTTTGGGACCTGGAGTAAGTTTTTGGGACCTGGAGTGTTGCTCATTGTGCACCAGCCAGAAGCAGCTCCTTGTGTCTGTCACTCTATTCAAGACGTCGAGGGCACAGCTTTGCCCCCAGATTTTGGCAACCTAGGAGTGGCCTTTTGGGACCTGGAGTTGTTTTAGGGGAGTGGTTTTGTTATTGGAGTCTGGGGTGTTTTGGGACTCGCGGAGAGGGCTTTTAACGGAGATGGCTCGTTGTGCCAGCCAGAGCAGCTGCCCTCCCTGAGATGATCTCGGTCGGTCTCTTATCCAAGATATGGGCACAAGCTTCTGCCCAGATTTTTGGCACTGTGGAGTGGCTTTTGGACTCATGGGAGTGTTTTTAGGGAGCTGGAGTGGTTTTTGGGACCTGGAGTGGTCTGTTTTAGGAGCTGGAGTGCTCTCTGTGCACAGCAGAGGCAGTCGCTCTTTCCTGTCGTCTGTTCCAGCCACTGCTCTCCTGGCACATTAGCCCTGTAGTCATGCAGAGATGGAAGGGATGCTCTGACTACATGGGCAGCTTTCAGGCACCCGCTGATCAGCTGCCAGCCCCTGGGAGCTTCTGTGGCAGAGAACCACTAAAAGAGGAAAATTCCCCTCTTAACCAGATCGTGATGGGCACTTCCTCTTGGCATAGGAGATGAAGGCTGATGTTTAGTTGAGCCTCGCAAAATCAGGAGGCATGTTCATTGACGTCAAACACAACAAAATTTCCACAGAAGCTCCCTGGAGAGAGTCCTTCAGGCTTGGTGCAGAAAGTCCCCCAGGGTGACTGAGTTAAGTCCCTATGATGGCTTAATCACTTCCCCGCTTCGCTCATGCCGTGGTGGTCGACTCTTCCTCGATGTGCCTCGCTAACATCTGAAGCTCTCAGGAATCTGTGCTCGTGGTCGTGGGCATCTGTCAGAACCCAGAAAATTCCTCTGGCTGCCCTGAAGGGCTCAAGTAGGTCCCTGCCAGAGGTCGTCAGAGGACCTTGCAGCACAGAGCCCCTAGACCCTGGATCGCGATTTAGGCCCTTGCGAAAAAAACAAACACCAACCTGTGGGTATGATGATAAGGAGTACAAGTCAAGAGAGGTTTAAGTGGAAATTAATAGTTGGTCATGGAGCGGAAAAAACTAGATGTTTTGGTGGATTTTAGAATGGGGTTCAGGAGGGAAGATGGAGATCTGGGCACGTCCAGCTTTCTCTGTCTTCTTCTTTCTTGGCCCCATCTTCTGCTGTGATGGTGGCACTTTGGGATTGGTTTAGGAGTTAGAAGCTCGACTAACATAGGTGATATGGTATATTGCGAAAATCTATGGTAAATAAAGCACATGTAGATATAATAATGATTAAAAAAAACCAACACCACCCCAAGGGCTGGCGAAACAATCACCAGCTTGTGTGAGGTGGATGGTTACAAGCCACAGGAGTGGTGTGAAGTATCATGACACGTGATTAAATCACAGGGTTGGAATAATGGTGATAGAATTTTGGGGATTTAGACATGGGGTTCAGGGGCCAGATGGAGAGATCTTAAAGTGGCCAGGTCTTTCTCCTTCTTTTCTTGGCTGTGCCTCCATCTTCCATTACTATAGATGAAGTGGCACATTATTGGGATTTGGTTTAGAGTAGAAGTCCACTTGTGTAAACACCACGGGTGACAGGTATTTGGTAATAACGTGTACTGTAAATAAAGTGGACAAGGTTGTTTTAGGTATTACATAAAACATATGACCACACCCCAAGGGCTGGAAACAATCACCACGGACTTTGTGTGAGGAATATACATCCCAGCCACCCACAGGAGTTTGAGTAGAATGACAGTGAATTAATCACAGGGTGAAAATGTAGAATTTTGGGGATTTAGAATGGGGGTTCAGGGGGCAAGATGGAGGAATCTGGACATGTCCAGCCTTTCTCCTTCTTCTTCCCTTCTCCTTCCTCACCCTGGCTCTGAGCTCTCTCCCTGCTCTTGTCTCACAGCAAGGTGTTCTTCACYGACTACGGGCAGATCCCCAAGGTGGAGCGCTGTGACATGGACGGGCAGAACCGCACCAAGCTGGTGGACAGCAAGATCGTCTTCCCCCACGGCATCACCCTGGACCTGGTGAACCGCCTGGTCTACTGGGCTGATGCCTACCTGGACTACATCGAGGTGGTGGATTACGAGGGCAAGAACAGGCACACCATCATCCAGGGCATCCTGGTGAGTGGGTTTGGGGGAGAGGGAGCCAAGCGTGGTGTGCTGGGTGCTGCTGGTCTGCAGCTGTGACTTGAGAGGTCCAGCAAAGAACGTGCTGAAGACGAACTAGAGCGTGTTCAATGCAAAGATGGTCTGGTGCAAGGACACGTGACTGGGCCAGTGTGGGACAAGAGTCGTTGGGTGGATTGGGGCTTTTGTTGTGTGCTTGGAGCCCAGCTCCACACTCCTAAAACTTGTGGGCTCTTTCCTACCTTTTTATGCCACCAACTCCTGAATCCCTTGGGCTCTCAGACTAAATCCCTGTGGCTCTCACACCTGTACACCAACCACGCTCCTCAATCCCTTGGGGCTCTACAACTCCCAAATCCCTATGGACCCACCTGGTGCCTTCCAGATCGAGCACCTGTTAACGGGCTGACTGTCTTTGAGAAACTACCTGGATGCCACCAACTCCTCAATCCCCTGTGGCTCTCCCAACTCCTGAATGCCCTATTGCTCTCACAACTTCCTAAAATCCACTTATGGCTCTCACGACTCCTGAATCCCTTGTGGCTCTCACAGCTCTGAATCCCATTGTGGGCTCGTTCACAACTCTTCAATCCCTTTTGTCTTCTGCACAACTCTTCAATCCCTGTGGCTCTCACAACTCTTTCAATCCCCTTGTGGCTTCTCACGACTCCTAAATCCCTTGTAGGCTCTCACTACCTACACCACCAGTCTCCTTCAATCCCTATGGGGCTCTCACAACTGCCCAGAAAATCCCTTGTGGACCCACGCTGGTTTGCCTTCCAGATCAAACACCTGTATGGGATGATGTCTTTGAAACTAACCTGTACGCCCAACCAACTCCTGAATCCCTTATTTGCGCTCACAACTCCTGAATCTCTTATTGCTCTACAACTCCTAAGTCCCTTTGTAGCTCTCCACAGCTCCTTGAACTCCCTTGTGCTCTCACAGCTCCTAATCCCTTGTGGCTTCACAGCTTCCTGAATCCCTTGTGGCTCTCACCAACTCCTAGTCCCTTGTAGCTCTCAACAGCTCCTGAATCCCTTTGGCTCTCACAAACTCTTCAATCCCTTTTTGGTCTTCTCACAACTCTTCAATCCCTATGTGGCTCTCACGACTCAGCTAAATCACTTTGTGGCCTCACAACTCCTAAATCCCTTGTTGGTCTCACTACCTTACACCATCAACTTCCTGATCCCTTGTGGCTCTTACAACTTCCCAAATCCCCTTTATGGACCCACCTGGTGCCTTCCAGATCGAGCAACCTGTACGGTGACTGTTTTGGAGAACTACCATGTACGCCACCAACTCTACCAATCCCTGTGGCTCTCACAGCTCCTGAATCCCGTGTGGCTCTCACAACTTCTTTATTCCCTTTTGTCTTCACAACTCTTCAATCCCTTGTGGCCTCTCACAGCTCCTTGAATCCCTTGTGGCTTACAACTCCGTAAAATCCCTATGGTCTCCACAATTCCTAAGGTCCTTGAGCTCTCACGAAAAAAATACTCCTGGTCCCATTGTGGCTCTCACTCAGCTCCTGATCCCTTGTGGCTCTCACAGCTCCTAATTCCCTTGTGGCTCTCACAACTCTTCAATCCCTTGTAGGCTCTCACAACTCATTCAATCCTTGTGGTCTCAGACTCTAAATTCCCTTTGTGGCTCTCACTACCTACACACCAGCTCCTCAATCCTTTGGGGCTCTCCAACTCCTAAGTTCCCTTGTAGCTGCTCCCAGCTCCTGAATCCCTTTTGTCTCTCAACAACTCTTTCAATCCCTTTGTGGCTCTCACTACCTGTACACCACAGCTCCTCACATCCCTTGGGGCTCTCCAACAACTCCCAATCCTTATGGACAACACCTGGTGCCTACTCGCCATATCTATAGCACCCTCGCTCCGCGCGCGTGGACGGCGTTTTGCTCTCTGAGAACATATATACCCTGCGTTACTCCGGACTCCACTCACCTCGCGAGTTCATGTCGCGCCCTACGCCCGATCAGTTCATGGAAAACCGTCAGGCCGCGACCTCATCCGCGTTCAACCGCTTCAAAAAGCACCGAGTACCAGGTGGTGACACGGGTTGGACAGGGTGGAGCACTGCACGATCTACCACCCATGCGGCGCCAGCCCACAGGGTGGGACCCTCACTTTGGAGTAGCAGCTTCCCTGGCTTTGCTCTTCCCAGGGGGTTTGGGGTGGGGTTTTTAGGAGGAAATTTTCGTGGGAAGGGTGGTCGGCGTATGGGAGTTTTTGTCTCTGGGGGGTGGTGCAAGGATTGGCGTGGATGTGGTTGAGGGTTGAAGCAGGTAGTAGGGATTGGTCACATGGGTTGGACTCATGATATTTGGAGGTCTTTTTCTGACCTCAGGGATTTTGGGATTCCTGCTCCTTCAGGCCCCTGGGGGCTGTCTGAACATGCCTGGGGGTGCCCCCTTTTCTGGCTAGAGGCTGTGTCTCTTCCCCATGAGAGCTTGCTCACGTTGGTTCGATGGATCATGGAGAGTAACAAGAGATGTTGGGAGCAAAGGTGGCCCCATCTTAAATATTGAATGCTCCCTCTTACTCTGGCTGTCTCCCCACTGCCAGCACGTTCACCCTGCTGACCTCCCAGCACTGAGGGAATTCCAAGGACTTGAAAGGCTCCAGTAGCTTTCACGCAACCCCTCCCCTGATCCATCCATCCCCTCCTGCTCCCACCCCCAGCACCTTCCTGCACTTTAATCAATTCTTACTCCTTTATAAATTCCTCTTTAGTGTCTGCTAGCCTGCTCGAGCTTTCAGAAACATAAAAATTATCAGAGATTTTCTGAGCAGGGAAAGGAGTGTGATGAAGGGAAGGGAGTGTGATGAAGGGGCTCTCTGGCTTGTCCCCACTCCAGGGCTGTCCCACTGGTGCAGGATTGGGGCGGTGTGTCCAGTGTGGCTTGTTGGTGGTGTTGCTGGGACATTGCTGGCTTGTCCCCATGGGAGAAGCAATCTCTTGCTGTGCTCAGCCTTTCCTGACTGGGCGGCGGAGTCCTGGGGAGGAATGAACTCCCTTTAGGGGCCCAGGAGAGCAGCCCATGTCCCCGTGGTTGCAGCCCTGTTGCTCCCTGTCCCCTTCTGTTGCTCCCTGTTCCCCCCGTGTCTTCTGTCCCCAGTATGAGAATCTGCCAAAATTAGGAGGGTTGCTGAGAAAGCTGCAAAAGGCAGGCCTCTCAGAGGCAATAGAACTGTGATTAGAGGCTGAGCAGCAGTTCTGAGATAGGTGAGCAGAAAAAATTATTTAAAAAATTTTTAAGAACTATACTAGCAAGGAATACACAATAGAACAATGGTCTGTGTATTAACGCTTGTTAGAAAAATAACTCCCTAAGCTACAGACAAAAGGTTTATCTAGCAAGATATTAGGAAGTTTGAAGCTTAATAATGAGCTCTGTTGGCATTGTGTTTTAAGGCTTACAAGCAGGTATTGTATTTTGAAATAAGCAAGCATTGTTTAACAAAGGTACGTGTGCTGTAGTGAATAGATAGAAAACTGCTGTCAATGGGCTTTTGCTTTTGTGTGATTGTCAAAAACTTATCAAGGTAAGTTGTAACATTAATTCTTTGGGTCTGGCTGGCTGGGATGTGAAGCTGCTGATCTTCCCATTGTCATTAACCATGGAATGAGCAGTGATGCTGGAAAAATAAACAGCTTCGAGGCAGTATCCACAGCAGCCCGTCCCGTCTGTGATTTGTACAGAGCCCCTGGCCAGCGATACCCCACGTGCTTCCCTGGTCCCCCCAGTGTCCCAGCAGCTTCAGCCCCTCTCTGTGTTGCAGTGAGGAGCCCACGCCTGCGTAGCCAGATCAGTTTGGGAAGCCGTGAGGCTGCTTCTGGACATCTGCCTGCTCTGGGAACGAGCCACAAGAAGCCGGGACCTGCTCGCGCCGCTTTCCGGGTTCAGCCTTGGCAGCGACGGGAAATCCTGCCAAAGTGAAGTGCTGGCTTTCCTGGGGGATCTTTCGGGGTTGAGGGGTGGAGAGAAAGGCTCTGGCATTCCCTGCTGTGACCCCACAAACAGCCCCAGTACACCTGCCACCCCCATGACACTAGCTGTCTTCTCCACAGAGCCCGAGCACGAGCTGGTTCCTGGTGTACAGGGGAAAGGGACGTCCTGGCATCATCCGTGGCTGGACATGGGTGCCATGGTTTGCCAGATGAGCACATGATCCCCATCGAGAACCTCATGAACCCCAGGGCTTGGACTTCCATGCTGAGACTGGCTTCATCTGACGTGTTGCTGACACCACCAGTTAATTCTCAATAGGGCGCCAGGAAAGATCGATTGGCACGGAGAGGGAACCATCCTGAATGGATTTGGTGAGTGGCCAAGGGGCCGGCCTTGCAGGAAGGATAATACAATTACTTATCATCATAAATAATGTGTATAGTATATTAATAATAATTAGTTATAGTAATATATAGATATATAAAATATATATGTATTTGATATAAATTATTAATAATTGATAGTAATTATTAAATAATATATAGTAATTAAAAAATAAAATAAAATAGAATACAAATAGAAGAGAATAAAATAAAATAAAATTTAAAATAAAATAAAATAAATAAATTAAAATAAAATTATTGAGTAAGTTTATATATAAAATTTTATATTTATTTTAGTATATAATAATAATTTAGTGTAATAATAATAGTAATTGGATATAAAAATTTATATATAATGTAAATTAATAATTTATAGTACATCTATAAGTACCATATAGGTAATTAAAAATAAAATAAAAAAATAAAATAAAAATATGATCAAGAAACCTCAATGGTGCAGTCTTCCTCATCAAGCCACCATAGGATTTCACTCCCCAAATCAAGGAGAACCAGCTTCAGACTAGGAAAGAGAAACAAAACAGGGATGTAGAAGTGTAGAGAGCTTAAAATCAAGTTGTGCTCCAGGATCTGAAAATGTAAAACAGAGAAAAAATTTGATGTAGGAGCTGTAAGAGGCAGTAAAAGTTACCCAAATTAGGAAGAGGGACTGACATGTTGGAAGAAATGCTCAGAGAACTATGAGCTGTGAACCTGAAGCATTTGTTTCTAAAAAAGCTCTAGCAGTTGAGGCTGGCAGGCCCTGATAACCACTTTGTGAGCTGGTGATAAATGGGGTCAGATGCTTTGTCACACTTGGCTTGGGGATGCTGGCCACTGAAACAGAGAGGGGTATTGGTGTGGAGTAGAAGGTTCATGTAGCCCATGCTGTTTGTGGTCACTGCTTCTGTGTTCATTTGCTGAACAAAAAAAATAGTACCTCAAAGAAGAGCCTGGAAAGCCACCATGTCAGTGGAAGATAATCAGCATAATATGTTTCAATAGATTTCTCAAACTTTCCCTTAATTATGGACTTGAGCCATTTATAATAAGATACATAGAGAAGTGACAGCGCTCACTCATCTTTTAATATTTCGTAGCTTCTATTGTACCAGACAATACTGACAGCATATACTTTTTTATCGCATTAAACACCCCAGTGATGCATGCAGGCAAGATATTATACTTTGCTATTAAGGTCAGGGAAGCGAGGTGCACACTATTTTTTCCATTTAATAGTGTGTGTGAAATATCAAGACTAACAAAAGTGCCTAACGGAGAATCTCTAGGGTTTTGTCATGATTGGCATTTAGAAGGTATAAGTGTAGAGAGAGTTGGCAATCTAACCCAGGCCAGAAAAAGTGTGTGTGCCCCTCTAGGTGTGTCCCATATAAGCAAATGTCTGTTATGACCTAGTCTCATTGTTCAATTGAAGCCAATGATTTCCCAGTTGCAGGGCATGTAGTAACCTGTGACACACCGCCACATCTGAGTGCGAAAACGACGCATCTATATAGAAGAGTGGGACTCCTCAGTCGACATCTCTAGTGTAATATTATGTCTCTATAGGCAATTAGCGTGGGCAAGGACTGATACTGAAAGTTCTGCTGTTTGCCTAGTCCCATGTGACTTGTTAAAACAGGAATGGGTGATCAGTTTATCAGCCAGACCAGAACAAAGGACTTATATCATTGTCAATCTACTATGGGGATATACACGCAGTGAGAAGCAAGTAGAGCCCATCGTATTCTTGGTTTGTCTTACGACTTAAAATGGTTATTAAACACCACATCATTGACTCTCTGTCCCGATAGGGGACGCGAGGATCACACCTCTTGTATTATTGTAGCTCGCTACTTTGCATGTGTAAAGGCTCAGCCGTCTGTGTCAGTCATCGCAAGTCCTGCGTGGTGGGCTCTCGAGCCCCAGTCTCCTGATCTTTGGCAGCAGGTGGCTGAACGACAGTGAGTCACTTCGAAGGTGGCCATATCCATGGTTGCCGTTGAGGACTGCTCGAAGAGTGGGAGAGAATATCGCAGAGGTTCAGCTGATCTCAGCGGGCTCGTTGCGCAGCAGGCTCACGGCTTTCTCCGGGGCCTGCTCGGCATGCCGTACAGCTGGCTATCTGACTTCGCCTGCGTAACATGTGCTCTCACACAATAACTGTGAATGGTGAACGTTCGTATGTTCTCATCACAATGCAAAGCTACAGAAACAGAATTGAACAATTCAAATGGAAGTTCGCGTGTGTTTTCTAGTATGTTTGATTTAAAGTTGTGTTAGGTGGGGCAAGAGCAATGGCGGGAAGACTGAGAATGACGCGCCTGTTAGTGTGTGTTCTGTCAGCTTTGTGCTTGTTAGTTGCTCTCGTCCTTACAGTATCACGATTCGTGGACCTTGCTACGGTAGTCAGGGCGAGGTAGTTGAGAGGGTGGTCTGTTCTGTACTACATGACTGCTGAAGAGCAGGTCTGAGATGGTGTTTCACATGGATTCCCTAGGTAGATCAGGTTAGCAAACGTAGTAGTCCGAGACACTCGGAAAGGGGTACTATCGTGGATATCGATGAGAGTATAGTGAAGAGCAGTAAGTGAATGAGATCAGTGGTGCACTTTAGAGGGATACTGAGCGCAATGACATGTATGCTAGAGGGATAGGGACAGGCAGTTGGCTAGAGACTCAGGTTGAAATACAGAGGACAGGGTTGTATATAAGAAGTGATCGCACGCGCGAGCAAGGTGGAACGAGATGTAAGGAAAAAGAAATGTGATTGGTCAGTGCTACGAGGTTGATTGCAGAAGAAGAGATACCACTTTGATTAAGATAAGAAGAAATTATTGGGCACTCAATTCAGACGCGCGACAATTGAGGTGGACAGCGTGATGGAACTATTTTGGAACAGCGTGGTGGATCAGGGGATACCAGCTGCGAGTGACAAGGTGAAGACGAGGGATAATAGTGATAACTCTAAAGGGATGATAATATGAGATAATAGATAAGTTAGATGAGATCATAGTAGATAATAATAATTAACTAATAAGAGATGATAATAATCAGTGAGATCTAAATGATGCGTAGGCCTGCAGAATTAGTGAGAGGGAACTATGTAGGGAGTGCAGGGGATTTCAGGGGACAGGGACAGGGACAGGGTACAGGGAAGGGACAGGTGACAGTGCAACGGGGAGCGCAGCGTGGCCAGAGGATGATGGTTGGTAGGGGAGGTAGCATGGGCCGTGGGGACAGGGACAGCTGCGACTGTGAGTGCTCAGCTTGACAGGAAAGCAGGATCTCATTTTAGAGAGGTAGCGAGACTAGCAGACAGTGTGGCGCTGATGTGGAGAGAGCTCTCAGGATGGCAGTGCCTTAGGCGATAGACATGGGCACTGTCTAGGACAGGGACGGGCAGGAGACGCGGGTGAATGAGTGGGTGACAGGGCCACAGCCGCAGTTTCGCACCAGCCGTGCCTCGCAGCCTGATCCATTCTGTGGACTGCCCGACACAGGGCGCAGTCTAATGGAGGTGGAGACCAGAACGCGTTGTAGCATGAATGGAACTGAGTGACAGGGCATGGGCTCACGATGTTGGGTGCTGGGAGAGAGGGGACAGGACAGGGATAGGGATAGGTGTAGTACGCGGGATTAGGTGAGTATTACGTCTGTCACTTCTATCAGTTTTATAGGGACAGGGTACTCGAATAGGTGGTATACAGTTTCCAGAGTCGGAGTTCGGTAGAGACAATAGAGGATTGACTGTAGAGTCGCAGACAACAGTGTTACTCTGGGTATTCTCACGCATAGTGGACACAAGTCGGCCATAAGGGGACAAGTGGTACGAGAGCGCAACGCGTGCGTCGAACCAATCTTAGTGGGGGGACGGCACGCGGAACCCAAAGGATTTGAGGAATGGAGAACAGGAAAGGGTTGGAAATCAAACCAAGGTTTGCTTCGATCAGGGTATAGGGGTATGAAGGGGACTCAGTGGATGGGACACGGGAATTATGGAACCAGGGTCAAATGACGTGAGACAGGTTGGACAGGGTTATTTGAGGAGGGATCCAGACGGTCTGCTAGGCAACCAGAGGAGCAGAAGAGGGCGTCCCTTCTTATGGCTAGACCCAATAAGTCTGAATTCACCATAGGTGCGCACTCCTAGGCGACAGGACAAGGTGATGGGATCTGGAGATCGCAGGGAGAATGGCAGCATCTACCGTATAAGTGGAAATAGAGGCACCTCAGCTGAAACTGCGCGAGTGCTTTCATGTCTAGCGAGAGAGTCTAGCCCGTGACACACCAAGACAGTGATCCGGCTTGAGTTACCTTGGGTTGAGCGGCAAGTGTAGCTCTAGATTTGCCTCTACTCGCTGAGTGAAGGGGGGAGAGCAGAGAGGTGAATTCCAGGGCCGACTTCAGCTCTCAGTGACTCACTCGCCGGCTCTAGGTGACATTGTCGTGTGGACTTGACCGTGATCAGTGCTCTCAGACCCCCACTCACCTTCCTCTCGAGTGCCATTGGACAGAACAGCTGTGATTGGAACGCGACTGAGCTCCAAGAAATGCGGTCATTAAGGAACGGCCATTGAGGCCAGCGCGCTTGGGGTTGATACTGGCAGTCTATCTTGGCTGGCTTGTGACGCCGGACGAGAGCTGCCTTAGTCCCTCATGTTGCTCGCGTGTCTCGAACAAGGACAGTCGGTGTGGTGGAGGGGTGTAGGAGGTCAGGACCAATGCCAGGATTGTTTTCGGTTGGATCCATTCCATCCAAAGCCCTCTCGATCTTCCTGGCTCCAGTCCTATTAGCGCTTTCGATAGCCGCATTAATGAGCGTCCTCCACGTCCCAGTCTGTTCCAGTACACTTGCCAATCTCTGCCTCGGCCTTTGTCCGAGGCACACCACCCACATATGGTCTGGAAACACTCGCTACAAGCCTGTATTTCCAGCGCTCTCTGCTCTGATCGCTCCGCACTGGCGGAGGCAACAGCAGAATACTTCTCCTGAAGATTGGCATAGAGAGCACACATACCTAACTGTCCCACTTGGACCAACCTAGCACGCACAGCCCTCAAGTACAAGCTAGGCGATCCCGTTCACACCCGATGTGTCGCAGGGAGGAGGATCACACCGCTGGCACGGCGCGTATAGCGTCATTTCCCTCAATCAGAGTCTTCTCGTCGTAGACACCAGAATTGCGACGAGCGTCATATTTTCACTTGGCCGATGCCCACAGAACTTTGAGATGACCGTGTCTGTCTTTGGTGGTAGCACCTTATGTAGAATGAGCCTGAATATGCCAGATAATCAAGCGCATTCGGTTTTCCGCTCGATTCCGCAGTCACAGCACGTATCCCCATCAGAGAGATCTTTTGTGGTATGCTGCTTGTTAGGGAGTACGGATACTGATGTTCGCGTTAGGAGATTTGTCATTTCCTCGTCACGCACGACGGGTGGAGAAGGCTGGTGAGAGGTGCTCAATCCCCCATGTCTCTCCCTTCGATAAATTGTACGCCTCATCTCGTGACCCAAACGACGTTGGAAGTGGAGCAACTTTGTGTCTCACTCTTACAAATGAGTGCGATTCGATATGTGTGCAAGTTAGAATGTTTCTCTATAGCAACTGTTACGCACAAGGAAAGAATTGTGGAAATTTTTGCTCGGTCACGCTTATGACTGCTCGCCAGAGAGCTGATATACTGACTCTCATGAGTGTGAACGAGCACGAAAATTTTTTAATTGAATCATTTATAGTTTGTAGAATATTGCATGATAAAACATGTGTTTGAACACTGCTCACACGCAATTCGCTCCTCACACTCTCTCCAGTTCCAGGTGCTTAGCTAGCCACTTGGAGGAGAAAGGTAATTTACTCATTATGGATATGGTTGGATAGCTTCTAGTGCTCCTCATCTAGGCGTTGAAATAGTTGGGAAGCAATCTGCCCGTCACAATGGTGCCCAGAATCGTGATAAACCCAATCTTGGACACAGTGGGGATGACTTGGCACCCAAGTGAAAAGTTCAAGCCAGAGAGCTGCTGCTCTGTTGAACAGAGAAATGTTACACCAAAATCCTAAATATACTGAAAATTTGGACTGTAGACATGTCAAGTGGGATCACCCTGAGCTAATAGATGGTTTGGAATATTCTGGCCATTTAAGCTCCTTGTATCTCAGACAGCGTGATGATTGATTATTATGATATTATATTGATAATATGAGTATATGATTATCATATATATATATTCTATAATGTAAATTATATAATTATCTCTATATTGTAGAATAAAATATAAATAATCTTATTATTTGTTTATTATTATTGTATTTTTTTTTTTTTTTTTTTAATCTTTATATTACTTTATTTACAATATAATTATATAATTTTACTATTCAATTACATTTTATAACTAATTATTGATTGATATAATAAATTATAAAAAATTTACTTATATATTATTACTTATTTTATTATTTATTTTATTTATTTTATTTTTTATTTATGTTTATTTTATTTTATTTTATTTTATTTTATTTTATTCTTATTCTATTTTATTCTATTTTATTTTATTTTTTATTACTATATATTATTTATAATTACTATCTAAAAATTATTATATTTATATTATACATATATTTTATATAATCTATATATTACTATAACTAATATTTTATTATTACTATAAAATTATTATGATTGAAATAATTGTATTATCCTTCCTGCAAGGCAGGCCCCTTGGCCACTCCACCATCCTTTCAGGATTGGTTTCCCTTCTCCGTTTGCCATCGATTCTTCTGGCGCCCTATGAGATAACTGTGTTGTTCAGCAAAGTAGATGAGCCGTCTCAGGCATGGAAGTCCAGAGCCCTGGGGTTCATTGAGGTTCTCGATGGGCATCATGTGCTTCATCTGGCCACCTTGGCACCCATGTCCATGCCACAGGATGATGCCAGGACGTCCCTTCCCGTACACAGAACACTCTTTGCTCGGGCTCTGTGGGAGAGACAGCAGTGCCATGGGGTGGCAGGTTGGTACTGCGGGTCGTGTGTGGGGTCCACAGCAGGGGAATTGCAGAGCCTTTTCTCTCCAAGCCCCCTCACCCCGAAGATTTCCCCAGGAAAAGCCAGCCTCCTTTGCAGGATTTCCCGTCGCTGCCAGGCTGAACCCGGAGCGGCGCAGCGGCAGTCGCTCTTGTGCTTTTCCGAGGCAGCAGATGTCAGAGCAGCTCTCCAGGCTGTTCCCAAACTGATTTCTGGCTCAGCAGGCGTGGCTCCTCAACTGCCAACACAGAAGGAGGGGTTAAAGTGCCGTGGGGACACGTGGCGGGGACAGGGCAGCAGTGGGTTATCGCTGGACAGGGGCTCGTACAATCACAGACGACGGGCTTGCTGTGGAACTGCCTCCGAGCGGTTTTATTTCCAGCATCACTCTCATTCCATGGTTTATGACAATGGGAAAATGCCAGCAGCTCACATCCAGCAGCAGCAGACAGAACTTAATGTTACACACTTACTTATTAAGTTTTTGACCCACATCACACAAAGCAAAGCACATTGACAGCAGTTCGTAATCGTATTCACTATAAGCACACGTACCTTTGGTTTAAAACAATGCTTGCTTATTTTCAAATACAATACCTGGCTTGTAAGCCTTTAAACCAATGCACAGAAGCTCCATTATTAAGCTTTCAAAACTTACCCTAATATCTGTAGATAAAACTTTTCATGTAGGCTTAGGGAGTTATTCAAACAAGCGTTAATACACAGACCATTGTTCTATTTGTCCTTGCTTTCTACTGTTTTAAATAACTTTGTTTTTGCTCAACTATCTCATGAACTTGCTGCTTAGCTCTAATCACAGTTCTATTGCCTCTGAAGGCCTGCCTTTTGCAGCTTTCTCAAAACCCTCTAATTTGCAGATTCTCATTACTGGGGGACAGAGCACAAACAGGGGGGACAGGGGCACAGAGGGGACAGGGCACACAGGGCTGCACCACGGGAACATGGGATGTCTCCTCGGCCCTAAGGGAGTTCATTTTCCTCCCAGGAGCGCTCCGCAGCCAAGTCAGGGAAAGGCTGAGCACAGCACAGAATGCTTCTCCATGGGAAAGCCAGCACTGTCCCAGCACACACCACAAGGCCACCTGGGACACACTGCCCAATCCTGCTGCACCAGTGGACAAGCCCTGGGAGTTGGGGGACTAGCCAGAGAGCCCATTCACCTCCTCCCATTCGATCACACTCCTTCCCCTTCATCACACTTCCCTTCCCTGCTCAGAAATCTCCTGATTAATTTTTTGTTCTCGGAAAAATGCCGAGCAGCTGCAGACACTAAGAGGATTTCATAAGGAGTTAATTATTTGCCAGAGTGGGTGCAGGGATGAATGAGGTGCAGGAGGGGTTGGTGAAGGCATGAGCTTCAGCTGGTCCTAGTGTGAGCACGGGGACGGGAGGCAGGGATGCAGTTGATGGCCAAATGATGTCCATTGTCATTCCTGAATCTCGACCATAACGGAGCAAGCTCTCAGGGTGGCCATCGGAGGAGAGATCAACCTGGATCAGTTCAAAGACTCCATTACGTCAATGTAATCCACCTATGCTGGAGCCAGAACGTAGCTGCAACATTGCACGACCAGAGACGTGTAGAGGGGAGCATCAATATTTTAGGATGCCAACATTTGCTCCCACATCTCGTGTACTCTCCATGATGTCCATCAACCACGTGAGAGCTCTCACGGGAAGAGACACAGCTCTACAGGAAAAAGGGGGGCACCCCAGGATGTTCAGCAGCCCCGCAAGCCCTGAGAGCAGGAATCCCAAATTTCCTGAGGTAGAAAAGGACCTCCAATATCACTGAGTTCCAACCTGTGACCAATCCCCACCTTCTCAACCCAACCACATCCACCCAATCCTTGCACACCCCCAGAGACAAAACTCCCAATACCCGACGCAACCCTTTCACGGTAAAAAATCCTCCTAAAACCCCACCCAAACCCCTTGGCAAGGCAACCAGGACTTGCTACTTCCAAAGTGAGGGGGCCCACCTGTGGGCTGGGCGCCGCTTGGTGGTAATGTGTGCAGTGCTCCACCCTTGGTCCACCCGTGTACCACCTCGGTACTCGGTGCTGTTTGGAAGGCGGTTGACGCGGATGACGCTGGTTTTCTGTGGGCGTTGGCGTTGTCCGAGTTGGTGGCGTACAGGTAGTTCTCAAAGACAGTCCAAGCCGTACAGGGTGCTCGATTCTGGGAAGGCAACCAGGTTGCTGTCATAAGGGAATTTGGGAGTTGTTGAGGAGCCCCAAGGGCGTTGAGGGAGTGGTTGGTGTACAAGGTCAGTGAGAGCCAACAGGGATTTGAGAGTTGTTGAGAGCCACAAGGGATTCAGGAGCTGGAGAGCCTACAAGGACCTAGGGCTTGTGAGAGCCCAAGGGATTCGAGGAGCTGGTGGTGTAGGTAGTAGAGAAGAGCACAAGGAGTTTAGGAGTCGTTGGAGGCCAACAAAGGATTTGAGAGTTGTGAGAGCCACAAAGGGATTGGAAGAGTTGTGAGAGCCACAAGGGATTCAGGAGCTGTGAGAGCCACAAGGGATTTCCAGGAGCTGTGAGGAGCCACAAGGGATCAGGAGCTGTGAGAGCTACAGGCGGACCTTAGGAATCTGTGAGAGCAACTAAGGCGACTTTCAGAGTCTGTGGAGCCACCAAGGGGATTCAGGAGCTCGTTGACGAGGCCACACAGCGGATTGACAGAAGTTGTGAGAGACAAAAGGAATCAAAGAGTTGTGAGAGCCACAAGGATTCAGCGAGCTGTGAGAGCCAAGGGGAGTGAAGAGGTAGGTGGCGTTACAGGTTAGTCTCAAAAGGACAGGCAGCCCGTACAGTGTGCTCGTTCTGGGAAGGCACCAGGTGGGTCCATAAGGGGATTTGGGAGTTGTAAGGCCACAAGGGGATTTAGGAGTTGATTGGTGTACAGTAGTGAGAGCCACAAGGGATTTAGGAAGGTGTGAGAGCCAAAGTAGATTTAGAGGGCCGTGAGAGCCACAAGGATTGAAGAGTTGTGAGAGACAAAAGGGGATTGAAAGTTGTAAGAGCAAACAAGGATCAGGGACGCTGTGAGAGGCTACAAGAGCGACTTAGGAGTTGTGAGAGCCACAAGGGATTCAGGGAAGCTGTGAGAGCCACAAGAGATTCAGAAGGCTGTGAGAGCCACAAGGGATTCGGAGCTGTGAGAGCTACAGGGACTTAGGAGTTGTGAGAGCAATAAGGGATTCAGGAGTTGTCGAGAGCAATTAAGGGATTCAGGAGTTGGTTGGCGTACAGGTAGTTTCTTCAAGACAGTCAGCCCATACAGGGGTTTGATCTGGAAGGCACCCAGGTGGGTCCACAAGGGATTTGGGAGTTGTGAGGAGCCCCAAAGGGGATTGAGGAGCTGGTGGTGTTAGGTAGTTGAGAGCACAAGGGGATTTAGGAGTCGTGAGAGCCACAAGGGATTTTGAAGAGTTGTGAGAGGCCACAAGGGATTGAAGAGTTGTGAGAGACAAAAGGGATTGAGACGAGTTGTGAGAGCCACAAGGGATTCAGGAGCTGTGAGAGCCAAAGGGATTCAGGAGTCGTAAGAGAGCCATAAGTGATTTAGGAGTTGTGAGAGAATAGGGATTCGGGTTGGGGAGAGCCCACGGGGGTGATTGAGGAGTTGGTGGCATACAGAGTAGTTCTCAAAGACAGTTCAGCCCGTACAGGTGCTCCGATCTGGAAGGCACCAGGTGAGGTCCATTAGGGATTTGGGAGTTGTGAGAGCCCCAAGGGGGATTGAGAGCTCGGTGGTGTACAGGTAGTGAGAAGCCAACAAGGGATTTAGGAGGTCCGTGAGAGCCACAAGGGATTCAGTGGAGTTGGTGGCTAAAGTTTAGTGAGAGCCACATGGTTATTTGGAGTTTGTGAGAGCTTGGCGCTCCAGGCACCACACAAAGCCCCAATCCCACCCAACGACTCTTGTCACACTGGCCACACTGTGGTCTTGCCCATCAAAGACCATCTTCTGCAGGACCAACGGCTCAGCGCTCAGCACATTGCTTTGCTGGACCTCTCAAGTTCACAGCCTGCAGACCAGCAGCACCAGCACACACGCTTGGCTCCCTCTCCCCCCAAACCCACTCACCAGGATGGCCCTTGGATGAATGGTGTGCCTGTTCTTGCCCTCGATAATCCCACCACCTCGATGTAGTCCAGGTTGAGGCATTCAGCCCGTAGACCAGGCGGTTCACCAGGTCCAGGGGTGATGCCGTGGGGGGAAGAGATCTTTGCTGGTCCACCAGCTTTTGGTTGCGGTTCTTGCCCGTCCATGTCACAGCGCTCACTTGGGGATCTGCCCGTAGTCAGTGACACCTGGTGCCTTCCAGATCGAGCACCTGTACGGGCTGACTGTCTTTGAGAACTACCTGTACGCCACCAACTCGGACAACGCCAACGCCCAGCAGAAAACCAGCGTCATCCGCGTCAACCGCTTCAACAGCACCGAGTACCAGGTGGTGACACGGGTGGACAAGGGTGGAGCACTGCACATCTACCACCAGCGGCGCCAGCCCACAGGTGGGACCCTCACTTTGGAGTAGCAGCTCYCTGGTTGCTCTTCCAGGGGTTTGGGTGGGGTTTTAGGAGGATTTTTTTCCGTGGAAGGGTGGTCGGGTATTGGGAGTTTTTGTCTCTGGGGGTGTGCAAGGATTGGGTGGATGTGGTTGGGTTGA
>NDFG01000926.1:18123-35336 GCA_002167245.1 Sporophila hypoxantha
GCCCGGGTGAGGGGATTTCTCCTGGACGACAGCAGCGGCTGCAGCGGCTGGAACGTCTGTGGCAGAGGGGGACGCCCCAGGACCCGCGATTCGTAATGGAAGTGATAGCGAAGGTCGTAAGTTTGATGCATATGCAATGGGGAATTAAATGTGAGCTCAGGAATTTTACTCTTGCCATGACAAGACTCCTAGAGCTGGGGGTGGTTCAACGCCCCGTAGAAATATTACATTCCGAGGTTTGGGAAAAATGCACTGCCGCTTTGGCAGAGGACACGAAGTCCACAGGCAGTGGTAAAAGCCTGAAAGCGTGGGGGAAAGTAGAGGAGGCCCTACGCAAAGCATTAGAGGAACAGGAGACATGGAATGCCGCGCGGTCGCGTTTATTGGCTATACCGAAGCTGGGGGTGGGAGCTACAACACAGACCCCCCCGGAGAGCGACCTAACCGAAACCGGGGGCGTGCGGGAGCCAGGCACGTTCCATCCCTCCCCGTGCCCAAGCCCAGATCCCCCGGAACCCCCAGGGGACCCCCCTACCCTCCTGTGGGGCCCGCCGGGTCCAAAAAACCCCCGGAACCTCTCGGAAAACCCGCGGTTTCCCTGTCCATCCCTTCCCCGCCGGTCGCTGATCCCATGCAAATGGCAGAACAATGCGCGCGATCTTTCTGGGTAGAGCTGGCTGAAGAAGCTCGGGGTGCAGAGGCGGCAGCTGCCGCCGCGGACATGTGGGTGATGGCGGCGCCATTTCCGCCGCTGTGTCCGCCCGAGCATGGCGCGGGCGACCGGGGGGAGGGGCGGAACCGGCGCGCCCGCGGCGGAAAAGCCCGGGAGCAAAGACAGACGCGGACGCGCATGCGCGGGAGGCCAGCGCCGAGCGCATACTCGGTCAGGAGCTGCAGGTCCCCGCAAACGTGCATGTGTGGGAAAACGGCAGGGGGCGGACACTCGCTTGGGAGCCGTGCCCAATGCCGCCACCATATGAGAGAGAGACCCCTCCCAGCGGGAGGCAGGGCAAGCCCAGGGGGCAGGAGCGACACCGCCCCTGAGGGGAGGAGCGGGGCCGGAGCCGAACAAAATGGCAGGGAGGACCGGAAGTCTATCAACAGTTTACTTCCGACTCTGAATGGAGCAGCAGCTCCCCAGACCGCTCCGAGTCCAGCGGCAACTCAGAGGCGGAGAGAACAGAATTAATGCAGTTTTGGACGAAACCGAAAAACTCTTTAAACAAAAACGGGAACCGGTCGCAATACAAGCTCACAGACTGGGGAAAAATAAAGATAGCTTGTGCCGACTGGGAACCCGCGGCTTCCGTGCACGCCTTTCCGGTGAGAGTCACGGGAGCACAGGGAAACCAACAAAAAACCTACACCCCAGTAAATATTAAAGAAATTCAGACGATTGTTAAAGCTATTTCAGAAAAAGGATTCAACTCAGGGGTAGTTTCCACTCTCGTGGATGGCCTTTTTAGCAATGACTATCTGCTTCCTTTTGATATTGCGCAAATAAGCCGCATGTTTTTTGATGGAGCGGGGCGGATCGTTTTTAAGCAGGAATGGACAGATCATTGCGCAGCCGAACTAGCACGGGCGTCTGGAGAGGGACAGCCACTCCACGGGTCCAGCTTGTCCCGACTGTTGGGGAAACATGATGATGTGGTTACTCCACATCAGCAAGCCGCGCAGCTCTGGGCTGAGGAAGTGAGGGCCACTTCCCGGGCGGCCAGGGAGGCCATACGCGTTGCCTCTAGGGTAGTGGACAGACCGACACCATGGTCGACCATAAAACAGGGGGAGAGTGAAAGCTTTACGCAATTTGTTGACCGCCTACAAGCCGCGGTAGATTCCTCCACGTTGCCCGCCGCGGCAAAGGGGCCCGTGGTAGCCGACTGCCTGCGGCAACAGTGTAATACRGTTACCAAAGATATATTGCGCTCTCTGCCAGCCAGAGCCAGCTTGTCTGACATGATCAAGCATGTGGTAAGGGAAGAACAGCTGACACCCATTCAAGCAGCCGTTCATACCTTAACCAGTGCAATGGCTTGTTTTAAATGTGGTCAGTCAGGTCATGTCGCGGCAGGCTGTCCCCAGCCGGCACGGTTTACCCTGGCAGCACCCTCGTTCCACCAACGCCCGAGAGGGGTCTGCTGGAGCTGCGGGAAGAGAGGTCACCTCGCCAGGGACTGTAGATCCCGGCCGCAGGGAAACGGGAAAGGGAGGGGGCGCACGGGCCATATTCAGCCTCCTCCCACTGCGAACGCGAGACYGCCCATCTATGCCAACCCTCAGTGGGGCAGGGAACCTRCATACCCTATGCTCCCYCAGCAGGCAGCCAACATCGTACCCCCACCAGCGATGCAATGGCAAAGCTGCGCTGCACCACCAACAGTATCTTCGCACCCCCCACKTTCACAAGCTGRGCAAGTGCCACAGGGTCAGCAGGGGACGCCCCAGAGCGGGACCCCTGGGTGGCRCTGGCCATGAAAATAGGGAAGGAGCCCCTGACGGCYTGGGGGACATGCCGCCTTTATGGCAGTCAGGACCCCRARGTCATAGGGCTTCAGTTTTGGGCAGACACTGGATCAGATTGCACGATTATTCCCCAATCGCATTGGCCCAGGCACTGGCAATTTACAGAAGTCCCTCCAGTGAACGGGGTGGGGGGACAAACCCGGGCATGGAAAAGCGCCCAGCTGGTAGCTATAACACTTCACACAAACAAGGGACCAGAACAAACGGTAGCAATTTACCCCTACATTTTGCAAAATTCTCCTCCCTTTATAGGGAGGGATGTCCTTGCTATGCTAAGAGTCAAGATTACAAATTTATCATGAAAACCACTGCTGTACATCGTCGGCTGCCGATCAAATTGACTTAGAGAATTGTGAGTTTCTGTTCACAGGACATGCTTGTGGGTCGTCCTCAGGATGCGTACATTCCGCTTCCAGAAGAAAGTGACGGACCTCCAAGCCGTCAGACAGCGCCTGAGAGACCCGCACGGGTGGGACCCAAGCATCAACAGTGTTTCTGTGTGATTTTGCTGTTGGGGCTTGTCACCAGAGGGCAAGCCAGCCCAGACTACTACCCCCATCAGCCATTCAGGTGGGTCATGCGACATCTTACTGATGGTAAGATGCTCAGAGACATCACACGCCGAACACACCCATCCTTCGTATCTCGCATTACGACCTGTTTCCAGGACAACAAAGACAGACCTCAATTCCCTCACACGCCACACGACATTGTACCTATCCTACTGGTGCCCAGCTTCAAACCCAGGAAAAAGTCTACTGTAATCAACCCAGGATGGGGATATGTGGGCACTGGGGCTGTGAAAACAATACGTTACGGACGCCAGGCCGTCAAGGGCATTGGATGGGACCACAAGAGCTTGACACAAATTCCTACAGTTCAACCTGGGCCACCCACAGGTTGCACACCCGTTTTCCTTCAGGGGAGTTCTCTAAAATCCCAAATTTCGAACATGCACTCACTACACACATGACAGTCTTGCAGCCGAAATCACCCTAGCTCGGGCCGTGGGCAAGGGTGTGGACAGCAGTCCTTCAAGGGTCGAAACAGTGGGTGAACGTGCAAATTGCCAGGCTCCAACCGTCAGCACCCCGAGCGGTTGGACCCAACAAAGTGATTAAAAGCACGCAGAAAGGGAGAAACATGACCTACCCCAAAGCCTTGTCCACAAAGGTCACCGACATCCCAACCGGTGACGTGGAAGCCTTCCAGATAGGCCGCTCCACTGGGTCAGACCCAGACCCAATCCTTCGCATGTTAGAAGCTAGTTTCCTATCCCTAAACGAATCTAACCCTAACCTAACCGACTCCTGCTGGCTTTGTTACGATGTCAAACCCCCCTTTTACGAAGGAGTCGCTTTAGACACCCCCTTTAGCTATTCCACAGCCGATGCCCCTCACCAGTGCAGGTGGGACCCCCCTCACAAAGGAATTACCCTGAGTCAAGTCACAGGTCGGGGCAGATGCTTTGGTAATGCAGCCCTAGCCAAGCGAAAAGGCGACGTCTGTACCGAAGTAGTCGAGCCCGACAAGAAAAATAATAAGTGGGTAGTCCCGTCCGCATCGGGGATGTGGGTTTGCCAGAGATCTGGAGTGAGTCCCTGTGTGTTCCTTGCCAAATTCAGTACCTCTAACGACTTTTGTGTCCAAGTTCTGATCGTTCCTAGGGTCCTGTACCACTCAGASGAAGAGGTGTACCACCTMTTCGAYGAARCCAGCCGGCTCCACAAAAGAGAAATARTAACAGGTATAACTWTRGCYATGCTGCTCGGCCTAGGAGCAGCCGGAACGGCAACAGGTGTCTCGGCCCTAGCAACTCAGCACCAAGGACTGTCACAGCTGCAGATGACCATCGATGAGGAGCTGCAGAGGATCGAGAAATCCATCTCCTTCCTAGAGAAGTCAGTCTCCTCACTCTCAGAAGTGGTCCTGCAGAACAGGCGAGGACTGGATCTCCTGCTCATGCAGCAAGGAGGCCTGTGTGCCGCCTTGAAAGAGGAATGCTGCTTCTACGCAGACCACACGGGAGTCGTTAGAGACTCCATGGCAGAACTCCGAAACAGACTGGCTCAGAGACAGAGGGACAGGGAAGCCCAACACGGTTGGTTCGAATCCTGGTTCAACCATGGCAGAACTCCGAAACAGACTGGCTCAGAGACAGAGGGACAGGGAAGCCCAACAGGGTTGGTTCGAATTTAAGGCTGCAGTGAGTCACTCAGAGACATCTGAGTGCTCAGCCTCGTTCCCTGTACCTGCAGGCAGACCGGGCGATAGCAGCGGCTGGTCTCTGAACGTCGCTAGAGACGGGTTCACTGTCTGATAGAGCGGCTGGGCCAGAGACGGGGGTTCACTATGTCTGATAGAGCGCTGGGTAAGAGACGGGGGTTCACTTGTCTCTAGAGCAGCTGAGGCCAGAGACGGCCGCTTCCTGTATCTATACTCGGACTTAAGCCGCGGGCTGAGCTAGAGACGTGGGGATTCACTGTCCTCATAGAGCGGCTGGCTCAAGAGACGGGGTTGTTCACCTTGTTAGATTTTTAGAGCGGCATTGGGCCCACCACTTAGTAGATCGTCGGGTTCACTTCGTTCTGATTCCTAGTCCGGGCAGCGCCTATTATGAGGCATTGCACTGACCAGAGACGGCGAGGTAACCTCGTTTCACTGTCTGAATTAGAGCCGGCTTCAGCTGGCGCCACCAGGATGGACGGGGGTATCTTAAACCACACCCGGGTGTTCCAACTGTTCTGATGTACAGCGCTGGCCAGAGACGGGGCGTTCACTGTCTGATTAGAGCGGCTGGGCAGAGACGGGGTTCACTGTCTGAAAGAGCGGCTGCTAGTGACCCTGGGTTTGGGTTCGAGTAACCTGTGTGTTTTGTGTGGTACCCAGACATTGTATTGTGAATGCATTGGTGGTTAATGGTAATGTGTTTGTTAATTGTGCGAGTGTGTGGCATATGAAAGAGAGAGCGAACAAGTGAGTCACCCATGGCGGGGTGAGTTCTACCGTGTTTTGAAAGCAGCTGGGTGAGGCTTTGAGGCGCCGGCTGGGCCAGGCTGTGGGGGCAGGGCGCCAGCAGAGAAGTGGAAACAAGTTGGAGAAAACGTCGGTGAGGATATTTATTGTGTTTAAAAGTTGCGATTCGTGTAGATTGGCACATTTAACTGTGACGGCGAGCTCAGCGAGTTCCTTTGACCCTGGTAGTTTGGAACTTTGAATCTCTTGGAATTTACTGTGTGCTGTTATTTTGATTTTGTGGTCCCAGAGTGTGTGAGGACCAGAGAAGCTGATGCTGAGTAAATGCCAAGTATTGTATGCTGTGTTGTGTTGAGAAAAGTGGGCACTTGGAGAGATATGTTCTGTTGCCCAGTGAGTTTGTTGGTTCTTCCCCCGGCATTGTGGTAATTTGATTTTGATTAGTGTGGAGATTTTAGGCATTTTGTTTGCAACAAGAGTAGCATTTTGCACAGAAGAACTATGGTATGTGATTTATGTTTAACTGTAGTAAAGCGATTAAAGGAATTCCAAGAATTCCCCCCCAGCAATTTTCCTAGCCCTGGCTCTAGTGAATTTGAGATGAAGGGGTGTGTGTCTGTGTTGTGTCTTGTTATGTGGGCAATCAGAGTTTTTGCTGTAACAAAGCACAGCCTTTTGCAAGGCAGTAAAGTGAGTGTCAGTGAGAAACAATGCATTAATTAGATTGCTGCAAGAAGAGGAACTAGAAAAGACTGACATTTTGTTAAACAGAGATTTAGCTAGAAGAGATGATGATTTTATGGGACGTTCAGGAGTAATATGTAAGGTCTGGACTGGGAAAACAGCCTGCTGTAGAGGATTTAAGTTCCCTGTAATAAATGAATAGCCTGCCTCTGCGGGGCAATGTTCTGAGAGGTTTGGTGCATTGAGAGGCTGGCACCTTATATGCAATGTTAAGAGTGTGTGAGAGCGCTGGTATTGCTGTTCTGTGTCTTTGAAGTGTAAATTAAAGGTTCCTGATCAGCCAATCAGAAACCTGAGATTGTAAAGCTTTGTGGGGAGAATCACATCTGATACCTGCCACCTGGATGATCTGTGTGTGAGGAAACTGAGAAAAAAAACTGGTGGAGGCATTGCTGGAAACAAGCATTAGCATAAGAAGAAGGAGATAATGGATGAATGACAACGAAGAGCGTTCCTGAGCTAGCCCCTTTTGGAGGCTAATTCTTCACTGGCGACACGGCTGCCAGTAGGGCAGCTCAGAAAATAAACAGATTATAATTACCTCATTGCAGTTTAATGCTGTTTTAAAATGGAGAAGGTAAATGGGGATAAGGTCCCTGTATGCTGATGTGTTTTTGCTTTAAGAAATAACCCAAAATGCAGAAGGTAACTGAAATACTCTGGTTTCCAGAGCAACATCAAACATTGTTGTTCAGCAGCAAGCATAAGATAGCAATGTATTGGAAGTCAGACAAACGTTTATCATGCTGAAACACAAAGTGATTACAAACTCGCAAAAATTAGTACATATGATTTGTTAAAAGGCTTTCCTCCTAAGGTAAAGGGAGGTGTTGCCTTCTGTTTGGGAAGGCAAGCTAGGCGACCTGGTTTTCAACAAAAGCAGACACGGGCAACCCCAACTCCCTCATGGTCACTTGGGCCAGTAACACACGCAGACACCAAGTGTGTGGACGGTCAAAGGCCTTTAATGTTACATTTCGAGGGGTTATATAGATAGGGCTTCTCTACGCAGAAGGGGGGGTCGTACATCTTGTAAGGAGTGGAAAGTTACTGGTATTTTCTATGTATCGAGGAGTGGCTTACCTACTTGGCTGTGACATTCCGAGGGTTAGCGGTGATCGTTATCATCGAGAGTAGAGAGGGGAAAAAGATGGGATTTTGCAACTCCCCCATGACATCGCTCGCCAGGTAATCTTTAGCGAGCGCCTGTCCGTCCTTGCCTGCTACATTCTCCCCCCCCCCGTTCACTAATGAATGGGGTAGTCATATACATAGGCACTAAATTGAGGTAGATTTGGGATTTACAAGGGGAACAAAAGGTTTTGGGAAACGTGAGTTTCTGCACAGACTTAAGTTTCTCGTGATCCGGCAGTGTTCCCTGCTGAAATTCACAGTATTTGTTAGCCGTCCGACGAACAGAATGTTTAGTTCCGTTCTAGAGTGGGCCGAACGAATGAGACTAGCTTGTTCAGCAGGCATGCCCCGAAGTAATTAGATATAAAGCGTCATTCGCCAATGGGACCTGTGTGTAACATTATAGTGGTTAGCCAAGGTGATTGGTTTGAACCAGGATTGAACCAAACCCTGTTGGGCTTCCTGTCCCTCGGTCTCTGAGCCAGTCTGTTTCGGAGTTCTTTGCCATGGAGTCCCTAACGACGTCCCGTGTGGTCTGCGTTAGAAGCAGCATTCCTCTTTGCAAGGGGCACACAGGCCTCCTTGCTTCCATTGACGCAGATATCATTGCCTCGCCTGTTCTGCAGGGACCACTTCTTGAGAGTGAGGGAGACTGACTTCTCTAGAAGGAAATGGAAATTTCTCAGATCACTCTGCAAGATCTCATGATGGTTCATCTGCAGCTGTGACAGTCCCTTGTGCTGAGTTGCTAGGGCCGAGACATCCTGTCGCCGTTCCGGCTGCTCCTAGGTCTGAGCAGCATTGCGAAAGTTATAAACTGTTTAGTATTTCTCTTTTGTGGAGCGGGCTTTTGGGTTTCTTCGAACAGTTGGTACCACCTCTTCGTCTGAGTGGAACAGGACCCTAGGAACGATCAGAAGACTTGGACACAAATCGTTAGAGGTTACTGAATTTGGCAAGGAACACACAGGTGACTCACTCCAGATCCTCTGGACAAACTCAACATCCCCGATGCGGAGGGACTACCCACTTATTATTCCTCTTGTCGGCTCGACTAACTGTCGGTACAGTCGGCTTGCTTTCACTTGGCTAGGGTTGGCATATGCCAAAGCATCTGCCCCGACCTGTGACTTTGACTCAGGGTAATTCCTTTGCGGGCGGTGTCCCCCTGCCACTGTGGGGGCATTCGGCTTGGATAGCTAAAGCGGTGTCTTAAAGTGGACTCCTTCGAAAGGGTTTGACATTTCCGTAACAAACCAGCAAGAGTCGGTTAGGTTAGGGCTTACATTTCGTTTAGGATAGGAAGGTAGCTTCTAACATGCGAAAGATTGGTCCGAAGTCTGCGAGAGCGAGCCGAGCGGCCCATCTGGAAGCTTCACGTCACGGTTGGGTGTCGCGTGACCATTTGTGCGCAAGGCCTTGGGTAGGTCTGTTTGCTCCCGTGTTCTCGCGTGCTTTTAATCACTTTGTTGGGTCAAACTGCTCGGTGGTGGCTGACGGTTGGAGCCTTGGCAATATTGCATCTCGATTCCACCCACTGTTTCGACCCTTTGAATGGCACTAGCTGTCCACACTTTGCACGGCCCAGCATTAGGGGTGATTTTGGCTGCAAGACTGTAATGTTGTTAATGACGTGCAATTCTCGAAATTTATGGAGATTTTATGGCGGTTCAATAGAAACTTCCCTGAAGAAGACGGGTGTTTTGCAATCTGTGGTACCCAGGAAACTTGTTAGGAATTTTGTCGGGCTCTTGTTGGGTCCCATCCAGGCCCTGACGGCCTGTGCGTGTATGGCGGGCGCCTGCTTGCTGGCGCACGTAACTTATGCGTTTCCCATCCCCAGTGCCCACAGTATCCCCACCACATATGTGATTACAGAATTTTTCCTGGTTTGAAAGCTGCTCGAGTAGGTAGGGAACATGTGTGCTGGCGTGTGGGGAATGAAGGGTCTGTCTTGGGTTGTCCTGGAAACAGGTTTGGTAAGCGAAGCACGAAGGATGGGAGTGTTTGGCTTGCGTTGATGTCTCTGAGGCATCTTACCATCAGTAAGATGTCGCATGACCAACCTGAATGGCTGATGGGAGGTAGTCTGGGTGGCTGCCCTCTGGTGACAAGCCCCAACAGCAAAATCACACAGAAAACACTGTTGATGCTTGGGTCCCACCCGTGCGGGTCTCTCAGGCGCTTTGTCTGAACGCTTGGAGGTCCGTCACTTTCTTCTGGAACGAATGTACGCGATTCCTGAGAGACGACCCACAACATGTCCTGGTGAACAGAAACTCACAATTCTCTAGTCAAATTTGATCGGCCAGCGACGATGATACGCAAAAAGTGGTTTCATGATAAATTTGCTAATCTTGACTCTTAGCATAGCGACACATCCCTCCTATAAAAGGGAGGAGAGACATTTTGCCAAAATGTAGGGGGGAAAATTCTACCGTTCTCTTCCCTTGTCTTGGTGAAGTGTTATAGCTACCAAGCTGCGGCGCTTTTCCATGCCCGCAGTTTGTCCCCCCCACCCGTTCACTGGTGAGGACTTCTGTTAAAATTGACGAGTGCCTGGGCCAATGCGATTGGGGAATAATCGTCGCAATCTGATCCAGTGTCTGCCCAAAAACTGGAAGCCCTATCTGACATGGGGGGTCCTGAACTGCCATAAAGGCGGGCATGTTCCCCCACCGCCGTCAGGGGCTCCTTCCCTATCTTTCATGGCCAGGCCACCCAAGGGTCGCCGCTCTGGGCGTCCCCTGCTGACCCTGTGGCACTTGCGCAGCTTGTTGAATGTGGGGGGTGCGAGATACTTTGGTGGTTCAGCGCAGCTTTCCATTGCATCGCGGTGGGGTTACCGATGTTGGCTGCCTTCTGTGTTAGCATGGGTATGGAGTTCCTGCCCCACAGTGAGGTTGCATAGATGGGCCGTCTCGCGGGTTCGCAGGTGGGAGGAGGCTGAATATGGCCCGTGCGCCCCCTTCCCTTTCCCGTTTTCCCTGCGGCCGGATCTACAGTCCCTGCGAGGTGACCTCTCTTTCCTGCCAGCTCCGCAGATCCCTCTCGCCGTTGTTGGAACGAGGTGCTGCCAGGGTAAACCCGTGCCGGCGCTGGGACAGGCTGGCCGCCGACCTGACCTAACTGACCAACATTTAAAGACAAGCCATTGCACTGGTTAGTCATGAACGGTGCTGAATGGGTTCAGCTGTTTTCTTCCCTTACCACATCTTGATGCATGGTCCAGCCATACGCTGCTCCGGCTGCAGAAGAGCGCAATATGTCTTTGGTAACGGTATTTACACGTGTTGCCGCAGGCAGTCGGCTACACGGGGCCCCTTTGCCCGGCGGCATCAGTCTGGCACCTCCAGCATAACATAGTTGCTGCTATAGCTAGGCTAGGACACCGAGGTAAATCAGATAGTATCTTTGTCAGCCAGTATCTGGATGTGTACGTGCTGCTAACGAGTGTGTCGCGTAACGCGCTTGCGGAGACCCTACCGCGGCTTTCTTTGATTAACACCGGCTAGGACGGTGTCAACACCACCCCCAATTGCGTTAAACTGGAAAAGCGGCCAATCCTGCTTTCACTCTTCCCCCGGTTTGAATGATCTAGGTTCGAATCCCCCCTCCGATGCATCCGTCATCTGCATATCCTTTGTCCTATGTTACACGTGGCGTTTCGATCGGTCGGTCTTATGAGCCCTAACCTTACGGCCGTGCAGCGTTGTTACCTCCACAACCCCTCAAGCTGCCATCCTAATTTGAGACCCAGCCAAGGGCTTCCTCCTAGACCCTAGAGACCATAACCCTAACCCTAACCCCTCTAGAAGTTGAAAAAAAAAAAATCACAAAGTGGCCCAGGAGTCGCTTGTCCCCGGAGTGGTTGTGGTCCGGCAAAGGTGTGGACGTGTGGCAACTCTCTTCTTCAGCTGGCCGGGTGAGACCTGGGCGCACCGCTGTGCCTTGCTGGTTGATTGGTGATTCACCACAATCGTCCTCATGTGTTCCCAACAGCGCAGGACAAGCTGGACCCGTGAACAGTGGCTGTCCCTCTCCAACGGGCCGCGCTTAGTTCGACTTGCAATGATCGGGTCCTTTCCTGCTTAAAAATGATCCGTCTCCGACTCCGTTCCAAAAAACATGCCGGGCTTATTTGCGCAATATCAAAACGGGAAACAGATCGTCATTGCCTAAAAAGGCCGTCACGACCTAACCCCTAAATGAAAAAAAAAGAGAAAAAAAGGTGGCAGCAGTCGCTGTCCCGCGAGCGTGCTTTATAGGCAAAGCCTGCCGACGCGGCACTCGCGGTGTCGCCAACTCCAGCTGACACGGAGCTGAGTCGTCACAGGCTGGACTCGATGCATCCGGAGGTCTTTCCAAACCATAATGGATGTCTGGCTTGATCCAGATCGATATCTCCTTAAAACCCCGCCAAGCCACCGCTCAGCATCTGCGAACAGTCTCGTGCGTGCGTTGTTCACACGTTCCCGTGCTGTTTCTGATTAAAATTACCTCTCCAAACAACTCCCTTTAACAATCGTAGCTACATCCCAAAGCTCGAAACTATTGTGCGTGTGAGGACAGAAGCGTACATCTCTCCTGCGTGTGTCCTCGTGCGCGAAGGTCACGCGCGGGCCGGGTACGTGCTATGTTTTTTGTTCGTTCCGGTGCCCCCGCCGGGGGCCGGCCGAGCCCGCCCGGCTCAGCCAAGGCTCGCGCTGCCCCGCAGCCCCGGCCGTTCTGGGTGTTACCTGCGGCGTGTAGGCGGCAGCCGACGCCGTGGCCCCCGACGAGGCGTCCTGCGTGAAGTCCGCCCTTGAACTTGTCTGACGCTCACCACGTGACTCTCTAGCGCGCGAGAGAAGCCCGGGCGTTCACCGGCACCGAGCGATCCGACCAGCCCAGTCGGCCGAAAGGGATATACCCGCCCCGACCCACCGCCCGGCTATTTCTGCGCCCGCCCGTAAACCCCAAGGGCAGCGCCGCCGGCTCGCCGACGCGGCGACACGCAAACTCGGCTCAGGTCTTGAGGTGCAGTCTCGGATATACGCCAACCGCCAGCTGTGCATAAGAATAAAACAAAGTTCTGCAATAAATACATGCCTAAGTTGCCCTGCGCCGAACGTCAGTGCCGAGCGCGCCTCTCGCCGAGTCACGCGTCCGGCCGCCCTCGCGGAAAAACGCGCGATGTGTGTGGGGTGCGTCTCTCGAAGCGAGGCCAATTCTCCTAGTTCAATGCCAGAGAATCCGAGTGCGCCTGCCTCTTGAGCCGGCCGGCGGCGGTCCGCACGCAGGCGACGCGGGCGGAGGGAGAAGGAGCGGCGCCACGATGGCGAGCCGGGGGCGGCGCCGCGGCGTGGTTAGCCGCCAGCCAATCGGCGCCAGGCGAGTCGATGACTCTCGATGGCCCTCCGTCCTCCATGCCGTCGCCGTTCCGTGCCGCGGCGAGAGTCGCCGCGCGGCGGGCTGGCTGCACTGCTCCCACAGGGCCCCGCCCCGCCCGCGCCCTGAGCACCGCCGTATGCGGTCCCGCGGGTGAGGGCCAAGCGCCTTTGAGGCGCGAACGCCTCTGTGCTGCCTGTGCTTACTCAACGGGAGCCGCCTGCCTGGCCGCATAGGCGTAGTCCAGAAATCACTTAGTTGCAAAGAACCTCCGCGAGCATTCGCGCGTCCCAGCATATGCCGGCGTGATCGCCCCCCGTTAACTAGACCAGGGCCACTGAGGCTGCCACGTTCCATGGCTTTCCATCTGAAACAAGCCCTCCCGGGTGGAGCTCGGTGTGCTACCCCATTCCTGCGCGACGCGATCCCAAGTCCCGCCCGGGATCAGGACCTTGGGCATGTGACGCGGATAATAATTATGCGACAGTGGACCTTTCCTACAGTGCGGTGCCCCCCAAGTCGCGTTGCTTTCTGTGAAAGCAAATTTCGCTAGACTCCTCCCTGCCATTTTTGACTTCTAAACGCCTCTCAGCCCCGCTCCTCCCCCTCTCCCAGGCCGCGCAGTGACGGTTGAGATGTGTCCGTCGCTCCTTGCCCGCTGGTCCCTGGAGAGGCCGGCCACGCGTATCATGGCCTCTCCAGCCCCCGCGCGTGCTGCCGCCCCCTGGGCTTGGGCTTGCCCTGCCTCCCACAGGGAGTGGGGGGGTCTCAATTTCCCGTCTATAGTGACCAAGTGAGTGGCAGCCTGTGCGGGCATGAGCTTCCTCCGTGCCCGCGGGCTTCCCACCCCCGTACCCAACCCCCCGCCGTTCCCCGGCGCGGTAAAGCGCGTTGCCCCATCCGTTTCGTGTGCTACCCCTAGCAACCACTCCCCCCCAGCCGTCCCCGCCTGAAGCCCGTCGCTCATTACAGCCCCAGCTCTCGTGCCTCCGAACCTGCGTCCGCCACCTGGCCTCCCACGCATCCATTGCCCTCACGATCCGCGTGCTGTGCTTTGTTTCTCGGGCTTTTCCTGACCCTTCCCCAGCTCCGTTGCTCTTCCCGCGGGGTCACACTTCAGGCTCGCCCTCCGACTGTGCGCTTCCCGCCCCCTTCCTCGCGTCTGGCAAAGTTTAGGGACCGCGCCCCCAGAGCTGCAACTAGCAGGACTCTCGGGATGGAGGGCACAGCGGCGGAGATGGCGCCTGCCCTGTTGTGCGCCCGCTGTCCGCGGCGGCGGCCGCCACTCTCGCCCCGTGCCTCTTCAGCCAGCTCTCCCCAGAAAGATGCGCACGTTGTTCTGCCGTTTGCACGGGATCGGCGAGCGCGGGAAGGGACGGACAGGGAAACCGCGGGTTTTCCGAGAGGCTCACCATGTGCCATGCGGCGGGGGGGGCAGCTCATAATCGACTTTTCCCTGGGGCCTGCGCCTGCTGGCGTCACCCCCGCCCTATTGCTGATAGACGGTTAGGGGGGCGCCACTCAGGGCTGAAGGTTCCGGTATTGTGAGTTTGCAGAGTGCGTGTGCATAAAAATTGCAACATAAGCCTGGGTCCTCGTGGGGCCACGGGGAGGATGGAAACGCACCCAGCTCCGCCACACCCCCGGTTTTTGTGGTCCGTGTTCCCAGGAGATCAGGCCACTCTCGGGGGGGTCTGTGTAGTGTGATCATGTCTGCGCCACCCTCACAGCTTCGGAGCCTTTATAGCCAATATAACGTTATCCGCGCCATCTGTGGTGCTAATTTCCTATTACGTCCAACACAGGACGCGCCTGTTCTCTAATGCTTTGCGTAGGCCTCCCTCTACTTTCCCCCACGCCTTTATTTTTTTTTCCCAGGGGCGGGGCTTTTCCACTGCCTGTGGACTTCATTGTCCCTCTGCCAAAGCGGCAGTGCATTTTCCAAAACCTTGGAATGTAATATTTCTTGTGGCGTTTGAACACCCCCAGCCTCTAGGAGTCTTTGTCACAGCATGAAATGCGAGTAAAATTTCCTGAGTAACTCATCTGATTCTTAATCACAGCTCTAGCTGCATACTTGTCTATCAAACTATACGAGCTCGTCCTTCTATTTGCTCATACGAATCAGCGGGTCCTGGGGCAGTCCCCCTCTGCCACAGACGTTACCATCTGACGCTGCACCGCTTGCTGTCGTCCAGTATGAGACATGCCTCCTCTCCTCGTCTTCTTACCACTCCTTAGCGTCTATTGGCATGCGCGACGTATTTGTACCTTCTTGTGTTGTTGCAAGCGCAACGGCAACCTGTTTCATAAAGACAGCTCGAGCAATCTAAGATCCCCTTGAGTTCACTCGGCCAGCTTAGCGCCCTCACGCGAGACACCAATCTTTGCCCTGAGACGTGTCTAAATAGGGTCTTTTCATTGTTACAATTTCGATCTGTGCGTTTATAGATAGGCCGCTTCCTCCTAACGTCAGAGAAGGGGCGTCATACAGATGTTTTGAGTTAAGGGAGTGGATAACTGTATGTACCTGGTTATTTAGCTGCTGCTCGATGTTAGAGTTGGCTGGCCTCATCCTTCTCTTGGCCTACCCAAGTGTCGCGCTTGAGGGTGATTCGTTAGCTTCATGCGGCTAAGAGGGGCGAGGCTGATTCTTAGCTCACACTCTCCGTGACATCCCGATACTATGTCAGAAGGCGCCTGTCCCTGCCCTAGCAAGTTGTGTGTGGAACAAAAGGACTCTCAAGTAGCAACATGTTGTCTGAGCGAACGTTGTGAGCCTCATTATCTGCGCGACAGCCTCGAGGATTCGATACCAATCCTGCAGCATAACAGTTCCGTTTATATATGAGCTTGTGTGTCGTGTTTATATAAGTGTGTATTGGTCATGAAAGGTTGCCTAGCGAATCTTTGATAGGTGCTGGCATGAGGAAGAAAGCAAGTGGTCAATGAAGTTTGAGGGTAGCTAGTGGCATGGTTAGAGAGAGTAGTAAAGGTGAACCCCCTATAGACTATTTGCTCCTGATGCCCCTCCACCTTCTATAATACCTCTTTCCTCGGGCACTCATCAAAATTGGCAGATCTGGCTTTTCCCCCAGCGTGCCTTACACATCCTTTACCGCCCCCCTCTAACTCTTCTTCTACCTGTTTTGGCGTCCTCTATGGTAGACCTCGTATCTCCCCTCTTGGTGCCACATCTACCCCTGTCCCCCTCACTTACGGTTGTGTTGCTTTTTCACCACCACAAAGTGTTACTCCACCTTTGCACTCTCCACCCCTTCTCCAGCTCCACTTAATGCACTCCGGCTCTTCTCCCCATCCTGATTGCTGTCCTCATGCTTACCTCATCCTAATTGGACACAAAGTTCTCCCAGCTCCGAAAACAAAAAAGGGATGTGAGAAAGCTCCTGAGCTGTGTGGATTTTCAATTATGGTTGGATCAATACACGCAAAGTGTTAAAATTTTTACACAATAGTAGTATCTCCAGTCCATTAATTTGGACAGCAGAAGATGATTCAAAAACTGGAGAGGGCTAAAGACAAGTTGTCTTCTGGCCCCCCGGTCCTAGCTTACAGACCTGAGGAAGGCTCTGATCTGTTTGTGAGTGCTGAAGCGGCTATAGCCTACCAGTGTAAAGCTCAAGAGTGGGCGCCAGGGCTGTTAAGGGAAAAACTTGGATGCCGTTGTATACTCTGCTAACAAGATTCCTTAGATCCAGTGGCTAGAGGCGTCTGTGGCCACTTTGTGATACTAGCAGTGGCAGCGAGGGCTCAGCAGTGGCTAACTGGATGCCAAGGAATATTAAAATATGAAACTAATTACTAATGAAAACAGATGATTAGTAAATTCATCACATCAAATGTGCCCCTCAATCAAGCACAATTCCTTATGGAGAGAGCCTATAGAGAATTGTAGAACATGATTGCCCTTTGAATTGATTAACCTCCAAACAAAAGTAAGAGAAGATTGTTAGCAAGATCAGCCTTAGCAACTCGGTGAAGAATCTTGTTCTGAAGAGTACTTGGACATCTATTCTTGTGCAGATTGTAGGTTGAGATAGATGTCTGGGAAAAAAGATGCTTCAGTTATGCCATCATAGATGGAGAAACTTTACAAATTGATGAAAAAATAGAAAATTACCCCCAAACTGGTCAGCCCAAAAGATGTGAAATATTTATGCCCTAAAAGAGGGATTAGACTCACTGGAGGAGATCGGGCGAACCATTTTTTACAGATTCCCATATGTGCCTTGGGATAGTACAACACATTTGGGAAAATTTGGGAGGAGCGTTGGCTATCTAAGCTGTCACACAAGCAAAAAGAGCACTTATACCATTTGAGTGCTCCTGGTCAGTCCTCTTATCTCGAATTTCTTAGAACCCGTCCACGACAACCAATAGCACGTTGAGGCTCCATATTAGAAAGCGCTCACTCGTCAGAAGAGACAGCGCTGTCTGTCCTC
>NDFG01000928.1:9043-31548 GCA_002167245.1 Sporophila hypoxantha
CTCCATTTTCCCTGGGATGATTCCAGGGATTATTCCCAGGAACTGGGATAGTTTCCTGGATTTTCCATGGGATAATTCCCTGGATTTTCCCTGGGATATTCCTAGGGACTGGGATAATTCACTGGAATTTCCTTGGGACATTTCCAAGGATTATTCCCAGGGACTGGGATAATTCCCTGCATTTTTGCCTGGGATAATTCCCTGGATTTTCCTTGGGATATTTCCTAGAACTGGGATAATTCTCTGGATTTTCCTTGGGATATTTCCAGGGATTATTCCCAGAAACTGGGATAATTCCCTGGACTTTCCTTGAGATAATTCCCTGCATTTTCCTGGGATATTTCCTAGAACTGGGATACATTCCTGGATTTTCCCTGGGATATTTCCAAGGATTATTCCCAGGGACTGCGATAATTTTCCTTGGGATAATTCCCTGAATTTTCCTCGAGATATTTCCTAGAACTGGGATACATTCCTGGATTTTCCCTGGGATATTTCCAAGGATTATTCCCTGGAACTGGGATAATTCCCTGGATTTTCCCTGGGATATTTCCAAGGATTATTCCCAGGGACTGGGATAATTCCCTGGATTTTCCTTGGGATATTTCCAGGGATTATTCCCTGGAACTGGGATACATTCCTGGATTTTCCCTGGGATATTTCCAAGGATTATTCCCAGGGACTGGTATAATTCCCTGGATTTTCCTTGGGATAATTTAGCAGCAATGGACAATCCCCACTGCCGGACGAGCAGAGATGAGAACGGAACGAGGGTTACGGAACGATCCATTTCCATCAGGAACAGGACATTCCTCCGGTCCCTTTCCACATTTTGGGGGATCTCCTGTTCCATGTGGGAACAACTCCGAGGGCTGGAGGTCACCTCTCCCTCAGGGGCCCGGGGAGCCATTGGGGGATCCCCCTGCCCCTACACCCGCCCGGGCAGCTCGGGGCTCTCCGCCCGGCCCTCCCCGCTCGGGGTTCCCCCTCTCCGACCCTCCCTTCCCGGGGCTCACCGGCAGCTTGGGGCTGACCTCGCCCTTGCAGCTGTGGCAAAAGAACCGGTGCTGCTGCACCGCCGCCGCCGCCTCCGCCATCTTCCCTCTCAGCCGCCGCTGCCGTCACTCCTCCCAGAGCAGCGAGCGCGGGCCAGAGCGGCTCCGCACTTCCGGTCAGCTCGTCTGCTCCGCGCCCAGCCTGCAAAGCGCCGCCGAGCGGGATAGAGCGGCCCCACAAGGGGCGGGCAGCGGAATGGCGCCCCCTGGTGGGAGCCGCCCATTGGGAGCCTGGCAATGCCGGGTGGCGGCGGCGGAAGTGACGTAAAGGAAGTGGAGGCAGGACGGCGCCGTTGTCATGGCGGCGGTGATGGCGGCCTAGGCCGGGCCTGGTGGTGAGAGCGGGCGGGACACCGGGGCACCGGGACACCGGGACGGGGAAAATCCCAGCTGGGGGGACACGGGGACCGCTGGGACAGCACTGATCCTCCCCCGGGAGGAGATCTGCAGCAGGATCAGCCTCTGTCCCCTCTCTCTCCATCCATCCCGCTGTTCGTTCTTCCCTTCCTCCCGTTCCGTTCCCGCGATTCCGGAGCCGCCGGGATGACCCAGGCCGAGCTCCGGCTCTGCTCCCTCCTGCTGCGGGAGCATTTCGGGGAAATCGTGGAAAAAGTCGGGAATTCCCTGCTCCGGACGGGCCCGCGGCCGCTGCGGCTGCTGGTGGGGGACACGGGGCTGCTCCCGGATCAGGTACGGGCTGCGAGCGGAGTTTAATATGGAAATGATCTCATATTGTTTGGAATTAACAGGAAATTATACGAAATGAATATGAAAGTAATATGAAATGATTTGCAATTAACATGAATTTAAAAACAGTTTGAAATTGTTATGGGTTTATTCCCATTAAAAAGGACAGAGTTATTCCTATTAAAAGGCACGGGGTAATTCCCATTGTTCCTATTAAAAGCGACAGGGTAGTTCCCATTAAAAGGGATAGGTTTATTCTCATTATTCCCATTAAAAAGCACAGGGTAATTCCCATTAAAAGGGACAGAATAATTCCCATCATTCCCATTAAAAGAGCTGGGGTAATTCCCATTATTCCCATTAACAGGCATGGGGTAATTCCCACTAAAAGGAATGGGATAATTCCCGTTATTCCCATTAAAATGGGATGGGTTTATTCTCATTATTCCCATTAAAAAGCATGGAGTAATTCCCATTATTCCCACTAAAAGAGCTGGGGTGATTCCCATTAAAAGGGACAGAATAATTCCCATCATTCCCATTAAAAGGGCCAGGTTTATTCCCATTAAAATGGGATGGGTTTATTCCCATTATTCCCATTAAAAAGCATGGAGTAATTCCCATTAAAAAGGACAAATAATTCCCATTAAAAGAGCTGGGGTAATTCCCATTAAAAAGGACAGGATCAGCATAATTCGCCATTATCCCATTATAGTAAGCCACGGGGTAAATTCCCATTAAAAAAAGGACAGAATAATTCCAATTATTCCCATTAAAAGAACTGGGGTAATTCCATTAAAAAGGACAGATAATTCCCATTATTGCCATAAGAAGCATGGTAATAAAGATAATCCCATTATCCTCATTATCGGGTAAATTCCCATTAAAAGGACAGATAAATCCCATTATCATTAAAAAGGGACAGAAATGCCCATTAAAAAGAGCTGGGTAATTCGCATCATCCATTAAAAAGACCCGGAATAGAATCCCAGCTAAATGAGCTCCCGGTTGATTAATCATTTCATGTCCATTTTTTGTAACGATTCCCACTACCACCGCGCATCCCCCAGGTGAAGAAGTGCGCGTGCGTGCCTGATCCAGCACCACCTGGGTGCGCTTCGAGGCGGCGCCGCGCGCGGCTGGAGTACGAGGCCCCGCGGCGCGGGCCCGCGCCTGCGCATGGCCTGCGCTACCCCGCTACATCACACGGCCAAAGGCGCCTAAACGGCGACCCGGAGAGCTGCTTGGGGAGGAGCTGCTGCTCCACGGCACCTGCCCATGAGAGCCTCGCCGTGGCCCAGGGGTGGCCGATCGCTCTCACCGAGACCATGGGAAGGTGGAAAGGAAGCAACTTCATCCCAAAAAAATGGGATTTGGCGGTGGTGAATGGGAGCAGAGTACTGTAGTGGTGACTTGGGAGCTCTGCTCGCATGGGCACTGCCATGGCTCTGTGGTGGTCAGGTTGGCTGATCGGTCACTCGAGACCCAGGAAGGTGGGAAGGAGGCACCTGTTCATCCCAAAAAAGGGGAAAATTTGGGAGGGTGAACTGGGAGCAGAGGTACGTAGGTGATTTGTGGGAGCTTCTGCTGTCAAATGGGCATGGAAAGGAACTCAGAAAAATGGATCTGGGAGTGTGAATGCTTCCAATGGGATCAGAGGTACTGTAGGTGATCTGTGGTGGAGCTGCGGGTGGTCCATGGGCTCCTTCCATGAAGCTCTGCGGTGGCCAGGGGTGCCGAGTCGCTTCACCGAGATCCAGGAAGGTGGGAAGAGGCACCTTCATGCCCAAAAAATGGGATTTGGACTGGGTTTAGTTGGTGAATGGACCAAGAATAGGATTTGGGAGTGGTGAGTGTTTGGTGGATCAAAGCACTGTAGGTGTTCTTTAATGAGGACCCAAGGATGCTGCTGGTGGTCCCACCTCCCATGGGAGCTCTGCGGTGGCCAGGGTGCGATCGCCTCACCGAGACCATGAGGTGGAAGGAACTCAGAAAATGGATTTGGCTTGGTTTAGTTGTGGATGGGACAGAGTCTTTAGATGTTCTCAGCCAGCGTAGTGGTGGCCATGGGTGTCCACTGGTTACTCTCTGAGCCTCAGGACATCCAGGACTGCTCTTAGGACAGCCTCATGGAACAGCAATGGAAGGGTGGAAGCTCCTTTAAAAACCGGGATGGGATTTGGTTTGTGAATGTGCCAAAGGCCCTGCGGGTGCTGGTGCATGAGGACACCAACGCGCCCACGTCTCGCAAAGCCCCGAAGGAACATCCCAGAATCCAAGCCACCGGGTCTCTCCTCCCTCCTAGAGCGGGAAAACCATGGATTACACGGAGGTGTCCGCAACACCGTTTGTGCCGCCTGGCAGACACTCACTTCATCCAGAAAGGTGCCCCACGGCCCCCAGAAAATGCCAACCAAAAAATGCCAAAAGTGCCACAGCCCCCTGCCCTGGCCATCGCCGACAAGGACATTACGTGGTGCCGCGCTCAGCCCTCGTTGGTGCAGACCACCAAAATCTGGGATTTTGGCTGGGGGAAATCTGGAGTTTTTGGGTAGTTGACTGCGTAGGATGAAGTAGAAGTGTGTTTTTTATGTCCTGTATAAAATATAAAGTTAAAATGTCAAAATAATTTTAAAAATAGAATTAAAGCTTTTAAAAATTTTTAAAAATATAGATTAAATTTAAAAAATATTTTTAAAAGATAATTTAAATTTTAAAAATATTCTTAAATTATATTAATAATTTAAAATTATAAATTATAATTTAAAGTATTCTTAAATATTCTTCATGTATAACTTAAATTAAAAAATACCATTCAAAAATAATCTTCAAAAACATTACTAATCTACGATTTAAAAACTTATTCTAAATATTTAAGCAAATCCTATAATAATTCAAAAAATAATTTAAAATGCATTGAAATCATGACCTTGAATTTTTACAAAAATTAATCTTTAACTTTTAAAACTAACATATTTAAAAATACTTCCCGAACAAATTTAATTTTAAGTTTATTTTACTTTAAAATATTTAAAATTTATTTAAAATGTCTCTACCTCTCCCTACCCAATTTTTTAATGATTTAAAATTCTTTTTATATATAATTCTTTATATAAATTTCTGGGTTCGCACAGCGGAAACGGCATAGAGGAGACACTCGTTGACGAGCGACCACAGGAGGGCAGACGCACAAAGCCAAAATGCCGCAGACAGCAGCAGGCAGGAACGCTCAGAGTCAACTGGCACTGCCTGAGATCTGTCATTCATCTCACTGGGGAACATCAGGAAATTTTGTGAGCTCTTTTCCTCATTCTTTGTGGCTTTTCTTCATTTTTTGAAGGTTCTTTTTCTCTTTTCCTGCTTCCCATCCCTGCAGTTTTGTTGGCCGCTGTTCTTTCAAGATTCCGTGCTCATTTCCCCCTATTCTCCCTCCCATCCCTCTGTTCTCCCTGCCCATTTCCCTCCTCTTTCCCCTATTCTCGCACCTTTCCCCCTATTCCCCTGCCCAACTCTGTCTCGCTCTCCGTCCCTAACCGCTATCTTTTCTGCCCCAATTCCCCTCTCTTTTCCCTGCCCCAATCCCCCTATTTTTCGGCCCCATCCCCCCTATTTCTGCCCATTGTCCCTCTCTTCCTGCCCATTCCCCCTCATTTTTTGTCTTGTTTTCTCCCCAAGGTCCCCCAGATGATGGCATTTACTGGCAGGCTAACCTGCGAAGCGTTCCATCAGCACTCCGTGACCAAAGGCCTGTCAGCGCCGTGGCCAAGCCGAGGACCAAGGTCTGCTGCTCCCTGCCCTGGAACTGGTTCCAGCTCTAAATTCCTGGCTTTCTCCCACTCCCAATCCCTGCTTTTCTACTCTGAACATGAGCTTTTCCCACTCTAACCCCTGCTTTCCCACCTCTAATCCTGCTTTTCCTCACCTCTAAATCCCTCTTTTCCCACTCCAATCCCTGCTTCCCACTCAAACCCTCTTTTCTCTAACCTTGGACACTTCGAACTTTTCCCCCTCTCAATTCCACTTTTCACTCTGGAACTGAAACTTTTCCCACTCTTTTCCCCCTCAATCCAGCTTCCCTCCTCTGTTTAATCCAGTCTTCCCCCCTAATCCCACCCCTCTCCTCCCACCTTCTTCCCCCTAATTCCAGCTTTCCCATCTACAATCCAGCTTTCCACATCCTTCTTCCTGCTCTAAATCTCTCGCTTTCCCCTAATCCCCAGCTTTCCCCACCTCCTCCCTACACCTCACGCTCCTCCCACCCTCAGTTCCTACTTCCCACCTTAATCCACTTTCTCTCCCCTCTAACCACAGCGCTCCCATCCTTCCCCCTAATTCCGCTTTCCCCCCTGTAACTGCCCTGTCCCAGCGCGAACCAAGCAGCGCAGGTGTAGTAATCCCACCTAATTCCACCTTTCCCCACTCTAATTCCAGCCTTTTCCGCATTCCTTTTCCCTCCACATTCCCCAGCTTCCCTCCCCCCGAACTCCCCCTGTTTCCCAAAGCGCAGACCCAGCAGCGCACTCGCACACTCACATTTCCCACTCTAATTCCAGCTTCCTCCCTAATCCAGCCTTCCATTTTCCTCCCCAATCCACTTTTCCTCCCTAAAACTCCTCATCTGTTCCCAACCGCACCCCCACCCACGCCCAGCCGAGGGGGCGAATGCCGCCGAGCGAGGTCACCACGGCCTCGGCCGCCTCCCACACTCACCCTCAACTCCAACCGCCAGCCCCTGGCGCCTCCGCCACACCGCCCCCGCCACTCCCCTGGAACCCAAAATCTGGGGAAATTTCAGATCTTTTCTTGCTGGAAGCAACTCGCTGCTTTTCCAAAAACATATGAGTGTGTTTATTGTAAAGTAAATATAGTAAATTCCACCCACTTAAATAAATAATATAATACATTTCATACTTATATTTTATGTGAGAATATTATACTACATACACCCCTCCGCTAAGTATAATTATATAACTCATAATCAAATATAATTATATAAATATAAAACATATATAATAAATATAATCTTATTATAAAATACTCACTCACATTTAATCTAATAAATTAGCTTATATATATAATCTAAAATACCATATGTATTTTAGAGTAAAAAATATATAACTGGGTTAAATAATTTTTATATAAATATACATATAATGAACCATCCATACAACCACCTCAACTCACTACCTCCACTCACACACACTATCACACACACTCTCACTATATACTATATTAAGTAGGAATATTTATATTATGTCTTGTTTCTAATAATATATATATTCAAACATAATATATCACTCACACTCACAACCACACACTTAAAATAATATCTTATGCTATAATAAGAATCTATTATAACACACACACAATATATAACACTCACCATAAACGAATCTATGATATATCTATTAATGTTATATATGGTAATATATAAGACCAGTATTTATATAAACATATCAAATAAATATTATAACTAATATATTATATATATAATATTTGCATAAAAATCTTTGCAAGTATATAACATATAATAAGAATTAAGTGTATTAAATTTAATAACACATCAATCAGCTCTATAAAATTAATGCCAAACTAACCAAAACAGGGGAAAAAAAAGATAAAATGCACTAGTAAGACTTGGAATCCCTGACAATTCCTGTTTTGTTCTCCTGATATTTTTAGATCTTGTCAAGGTCTCTCCAACTGGGTAAACATTGAGAAGGCAGGTTGCAGGACCAGTAACCGTGGCACTCACCTGCGATGATCCGGGAGCCCTTGGCCTTTAAATTTCCATTTGTCCTCCTTTGTCCTCTGTCTGGGGCAAACTATTTTCTGAGAGTTTAAAGGAAGGCTTTTAAAACAGATACTTAAAGATTGAAGTTATGGAACAAGATCTCAAAGATATTGCAATTATAATGCAGGTATTAAATAAAAGTCTGTATCCTTTTCTGACACTGAAAGGTATTTACAGGGAATGAAAAAATTTTAAGATCAAATAAAAATTATTTATTCATTATTAATATTATTTATATATTATAATTAAATTATATAGTTATTACTATTATAGATTTATAATAGTATTATGTTATATATATTATTCATTATTTATATATATAATAAATATAAGATTAAGTATTTTAATATATATATATACTATATATGTATAATTTTATAGTATACATAAAATTATATAATTATATATTATTATATGATTATAGTCAATATTTATATAATATATAGAATATATAATGTAATTATTATTTCTATAATAAGTAAAGTAAAATAATGATTATTATTTACTATTATTTAATCAGGTATTAAATAAAACATCTGTATTGTATTAGCTGACATGAAAGTATTAATGCTGAATGAATGCCGAGAAGTTATTTCAGAATACTTGAGTATATTTAGACTAAAAAGTTATAATTTTAAGTAAAAGTTTACAAAGTTAAAAGTGTAATTGAAAGTTAAAGATATTTTCCCTGAAAACTATTACTCTTCCCCTTCCACAATTTGAAGTAAAAATCTCAAATTTCTCCCTGCATTGGAGTTTTGTGGAAATCGGGGACAGTGGAGGGGCACCCCTCCACGTCAGCATCGCTTTGGGGTGATTGAGGGGATTTTGGGCAAGATGTGGGCTGATATTGGGCGATTGTTGGTGGATTTTCAAGGGATTTTGTGAGGCTGATTTCAGGGAATTTTGTGAGTGATTTTTTAGGGGAGTTCTGGGTGATTTCAGGGGATTGGAGTGTTTCAGGAGTTTTGGGAGTTGATTTTAGGGATTTTGGCAGATTGGGATATTTTGTAGAGAATTTGAGGATTTTGGATGATTTGAGGCGAATTTGTGGGCAGGGACTTTGGGCAGAGTGGGAGATTTTTGGGGATTTTGCGGTGATGGGGGACTTTTGGATGTAGATTTTTAGAATCTTTGTGATTGGGGATTTGGAGTGATTTTTAGGGGATTTTGGCTGATATTGGGGGATATTTTGGAAAATGCGGAGGATTGGAGATTGAGGGGAATTTGAAGGCAGGAACTGCAATTTGAAAAATGAATTTTGGGGATTTTTGGGGGATTTTTCCCAATTTCTCCTGAACCTCAACCCCTGCAGACGCTGCACAAGGCCCTGGTGTCACTGCCTACGGCCACGGCTGGAGTCATCGTGGAGGAGAGGTGCCCAAGGGACTTGGACCCCAACCAGCCCCTTCCTCCACGCCCCCTCTCATCCCACCGCCTCCTGGCAGCGTTGGCTCCCGCGGCCCAAGGATTGTCCGGCTGCTCCTGCGCAGAAGCACCTGGAAGCAGAAGCAAGGTGGAGGATGTTGCATGATCCCGCCAAGATGCCAAGGACGCTCTAAGCAGGCTGCTTCAGAGAACCTGGTGGCCTTGCAGTGAAGGGGTTTGCCCAGGTGTGACAGTGCAGGTTGGCACTTCCCCGTGATGCCCACCTGGAATTTTGCAAGCAGGGAACCTAATTTGGGAAGGGAAACACACGGTTCTCCCTGGAAAAGGGGAGCGCTTCATTTGGTTCCCACCATCCCACTGGCATTCCACAGGAGATTCCCAGTCTCCTGGATCCAGAGACTGCCCAGTGTGACAGCTGGCCAGTTTGGGAACTTCCCAGTGATCCCCCTGGAAATTGGGGCAAACAGGATCAACAGGGACACCCCTGGAGAAAAGGGATTGCTTCCATTTGGTTCCCACCATCCGACTGCCATTCCAAGGAGGAATCCGCAGCTGGGAATCCCAGAGATTGCCAATGTCTGACAATCTGGCCAGGTTGTGACTTCTGAGTGAATCCCAACCTGGAAGGGTGGGGTCGGCGTTGGTGCGCTGAGAATGGAGAGTGTTGATGGTGCGGTGCAGGCACTGACCTCCAAATGAGATACGGACGCAAAGTGACCTGAGCCGGTGGAAGAAATCCCGCAAAATTGAAGATAGAACTGGGATTGTGGGTGCTGAGTTGACACCATAGAAGGTGGAAATAGAGAGTGGAACTTAGAGGTTTGGTTTAAAATGTTAGAAAAAATAGAGAAGGACAGGAGGAGTGGATGATGTTGAGGTGGAGGCTGGGTGCTGTCCCCTTCCGCACTGGTCTCGCATCTCCTTCGTTGCTTCTTGCTGCCGGTTGGGTGGTTTGGTAATTGTAATAAAAAAGCCCACATGCTAGGCCATGGTTAAAAGTAAAAAAATAGAGTCAGTGTGTCATTTCTTAATTGGCATTTATGCCTTTAAAGGCCTTGTATGAGGAGGAGACAGATCGCCATTTGAGTTGTTGAAAGTGCTTGTAGAACTTAGCAACTTTTAACTCAGGGTTGTTGGAGACTGGTACCAGAGAAAAAAGGAATTATCTCTGGAGCCCAAAGGGAAAATTCAATCTCAACATATCTAAATCCAAAGCAAAGACTCCACGGGAGATCTCAAGAGGGAAGGAACACGGGGCACCTCCAGGAAGGGACAGCCCCAAATTTGTTCCCAATCCCTCTGCCCTTCCCCATGGAGATCCCCAAGACTCCAGAACGCTCCACCGCGCACCTGTCTACCTGACAGACGTGGAGCGTGAGCTCAGCTCGCGCTGCTCCACAGGTGCTACAAGGTGAGTCCCCAGGGAGCTGGCTGGGCCCCGGATCCTGCCACTTGCCTGTCCCAGGTCTACAAATCCTGCCTGTCGCAGGTTCACAGATTCCTGCTTGTCCAAGGTCAAGATTCCGCTCCTGTCCAGGGTCACAGATCTGCTCGTCCAGGACACCAGCATCCTGCTCTCGTCAGGTCCACAGATCCCGGCTCTTCCCAGGTCACAGATTCCTGGCTCTGTCCAAGGTCAACGAGTCCCTGCTCTGTCCCAGGTCACAGATCCTGCTCATGTCCAAGTCACAGATCCTTGCTCGTCCAAGTCACAGAATCTGTGCTCTGTCCAAATGCAGGGATCCCAGGTGAATCCAGGCCTGCTCCAGGGAACGCTATCCAAAAGTGCCATGGCAGTGTCACATGCCACAGGGGTGCAGTGAACTGGCCCGTGTCCCCTGTGGTTTGGAGTGTAGGGCCCCTTGGGTAAATAATTTTAAAAATATATCGTATATTATGTAGGTTTCTATATAGTATAGTATAATATCATTATATAGTGAATAATATAATATATATAGTTACTATTATATTAGATATAAATTGAATATATTATATATTGTTCAAATATATATTATATTTGTATACATATAACGATAGATGCTATATACTATATACTATATTAATATCATATATTATATATTTATATATATGAATATATATATTATAGTATTATATATTATATATTAAATGTCTGTTGTTCCTAAATAATATATAATTAAAAAATATATTAGTTTATAATAGATAATATATTAAGATATATATTATAGTAACTATCCTGGCTGGGCCTCCAACCTGGTTCTTGCCTTGAGAATCCTTCCTCCTCCAAGTGTCACAGCCCCTCCTTCGTTGTCCCGTTTGGGTTTTGAGTGGGGGTCGCCTTGGTGCCCGCCGGCAGCCCACCTGTCTTCTGAGGCTCCCTCCGTTGCTCCAAGCTCCAGTGTGCCAGCCCTGTCCCTTGTGGTGCCACAGGGTGCAGTGCCTGTCCCCGCTGTCCTCCCCCCGGGGTTCCCAGCGGCTCCCAGCACCTCAGGCGGTTTCTTCTGCCGTTCCTTTTCCCGCAGAGCGTGCAACCTGATGACGGCGCAGCACGAGATCGGGAGAAACAAGTGAGCTCCGCGGCTGGGGCGGCGGCGGCCCGGCGGGCCCGCGCGCGCACCGCCACTCTTCCGCGTCCCTGTCTTGTCCCATGGAGGCTGCCTGAGAAGTTTCCAGCGGGTGAGCCATCTCTGGCCTCCATGCAGGCCACGGGCCCGGAGCGGCAGCTGCAACGAGTGAGAGATTGATCACGGGCCGAGATGCAGCATCGGCGTGAGACCTCAAACGCAACCGTCAACAAGTGAGGCTGGGAGCTGGGCATACTGGGGCTCGTGGCAGGAGGGGGAGATGAGGGATCTTGATCTTCTGTGGCTTCAGAAGTGCTTTGAGTATTATTTTAATATATAGATCTTATTTATATTATCATAATTAGTTATTTAGTTAATATAATTATATATATTATATATATATAATATTATAGAACGATATATTATATGTAGAATATAATTCATATATACTAAACATCTTTATAGTTAATATTATATTAATATATATATATAAATATATATAATATATTCTTTGTATAATTAATATAATATTACAAGAATATATATATATTTATATTCTTGATATATATATTATATATTTTAAATATATAGTATATTCTTGCATATATTTAATATATCAAAAAAAGAATTAAATATAATAATCATTACAATAGTAGTAATAATTCTATTATAACAATCAAAGATATTATATTGTATTAAATAAATATATTAATATGAACAATATATCTACATTAATAAATTAAAAATATAGTAATGTAGAAATATAGTAGTAAATAGAAAATATATAATAAAATATAACAATAAATATAATAATATATTATATATTATTATAATAAATATATATTTTATATAAGTTATATTATATATAAGATAATATTAACATATAAATATTATATATATATTAAAACTATACTAAAAAGAAATAGAAGAGAGGATTCATCAGAACGCTGGCTAAGAAGAAAACGAATGAAAACAAAAGGCTTTATATGTTAATTTATATATCTAGAGAGTCTGAGCCAGCTGAACTGTGACTTGCCATTATAATTAGGGAAATCAATGTATAGAAAGAACCAATTCACAGATGCACGTTGCCATCCCACATGCAAGCAGATAACCGATCGCTTAACATTGTTCCCTGAGGCTCTCAGGAGAAAAAATATCTTAAGAACGATAGATAGAGAGAAAAAATCTTTAAGGAAAGGAGAAAATGAAAGATGTCTGTGACAAGGGGGAATGGGTAACAGGGCTGGAGGGGTTTGGGGCGATGCCAGTCCCCTGTCTGTCCCCAGTGATCGACCCAGCTTGAGAATCCAGTGGCATGAGACCATCTTGGCTGGAGTCCTCATCGAGAGCATCTTCACGAAGAGGCCGTGGAGGAGCAGTGACAAGGACATGGGAAAGGACAGGGACAGGCTGGGGACAGGGCTGGGAACACGGGCATGGGACAGGCCTGGGGCCACTAGGGGCGGGGACAGGTGATGGGGACAGGGCCTGGGCACAGGCTGGGACAGGGCTGGGGACAGGGATGGGGACAGGCCCAGAAGCTCCTCCCCAGTGCTTGTGCGCTGAGGAGACATTAAAGAATCACTTGCTGATGCCGCTGTACAGTGCAGGTCTGCTGATGCAGATTGTACGGGGACACTGGCAACTGTCAAACCATCCCTGAGGGGCACGCGTGCAGTTTGGGTCATGGGGCATCCTGCCTGCACAGCAGAATTTTCAGCAGCACATCCCACTTCCGTGCTCCAGAGCCCTGAACACCGATGCCTAGGCCTTTCCCTGGGAAAACTGCAAGGATCTCCTTGGAAGAGAGGGTTCCAAAAATCGCATCCCAGGTCCCAAAATCATCCGTGGGGGTACCATAAATCGCATCCCAGGGTCTCAAAATTCCTCCCAGGGTCCAAACGTATGTCATGCCCCAGGGTCCCGAAAAATCATTCCAGGGGTCCAGAATTCATCCCCAGGGTACGCCAAAAATTCATCCCCAAAGTCCCCAAAATCCATCCCCTGGGGGTCCCAAAATCATCCCCAGGGTCCCCCAAAACCCCGAGGGTCCCAAAAGTCCATTCCAGGGCTCAAATTCATCCCAGGTTCCAAAATCCCATCCTGAGAGTTCCCAAAATCCATTCAGTGGCTTCCCTGGCTCATCCTGGGGGTTCCCCAAAAATCCAGTCCCGTCGCCCCCCCAAGCCACCATGTGCCTGTCCCCCAAAAAATTTGGGACCCAAAATCCATCCGTGGGGCTCTGTACACAGAAGAATTTCCCCAATTTTGGGAATCATTTTACAAAACAAACTGCCTCTTTCGTAGATAAATCTGGTCTCCTGGACACCCCAAATCGGGGAGCAGGGCCTACAAAAGTTGTGTCCCATGTCGCTTGGTAGGAGTTGTGGGGGGGGCCCATCCAAGGACTTTGGGTCGCCCCCTCCAAATTGCCAACCCACAGCAATGATTCGAATAAATTAATCGTTAGCATAAAGGGCTGAAAATTTTAATTAAGTTTATTTTTAAGCCTTCTCCAAGAATTGGGGGATCGCTCACTCACCCCCCCCTCCACTTTGCCGCACCAGCCCCGAGCTCAAACCTGATGAAAAAGATGGAAAAATGGGGAAAATCTCCTCAAATTGTGTGCAATAAAAACCCCATTTCCCACCCACGCCTACCCAAGCCAAAATGAAACCGGGTCCAAAATCCGCAAAACTGGGGCGTGAAATGTCCAAATTGTGGGACCAAACCGACAGACTGGGGCCAAAATCCTCAAAATCTGTGTCTGAATAAGATGAAAGTGGTGAATTGGTCCTGCAGTGGGGCTGAAACCCAAAAGGGGATGAAATTCTACCAATTTTGGGGCTGAAAGCCAGAGAGCTGGGCACTGAAATTCGGCAACTTCCGGGACCCCACGAACTCCCCAACACACCACGAAATTGGGCCGGTAGACACACCCGGGAAAGTGGGAGCTAAGACACTCCCAAGATTCCCTGCGTACTGAAATGGGCCTGACACACCCACTCCCGCCACTTTTTTTTTTTTTGACACCAACAAGACGGGCTGAATATCCGCGGAGAACTTTTTACGCACACCATCACACACCTTTGCCGGGAAATACAAAGACCTGGCTGTTGAAATCCTGAGCAGAAGCTTGATGAGTGGAACCCAACGGTTCGGGCTGACAGTATCTGGAACTTTGCGCGCTGACATCCTGGATGGTTTGTCCCAAAACCTGGAACTCCTCTGGGGCCAAATCTGGGAATTTTGGGCTGACAGTCGGAATTATGGCCTGAAATCCAGAATATTTTTACCAAGGCTCGGAACCAATTCCCCGTGTTTGCGGCAGAAATCCTGGACTTTCCTTTTGCTGAAATTGGTGGAATTTTGGAGGCTGAAATCCTCGATCTTTTTTGCTAAATGTCTGGAATTTGAACTGAAACCTGAAATTTTGGGCTAAAAGCTGGAATTTCGCAAGCCTGAAAGCTCCTGGATTTTTTTTTTCTGCAAAATTCTGAACTCATGGGCTGACAATGCTGGCTGAATTTCGGCTCACACACCCTGGCATTTTTGGGCTAAAATAAGGATTTTTAGCTGAAATCCTGGAATTTCCTCCGGGGCTGAAATCCTGGAACTTTTGGGCTAAACCTGGCGATTTCGAGCTGAACATCCTGAATCTTTTTTTCTGAAGATCCTGAACCATCCTCGCCCCGGGTAAAATGCGTGGAATTGGGCCTGAAATCCTGGCATTTGGGGCTAAATCATGGATGTTTGGCCTGAAATCCTGAATTTTTGAGGCTCACCACACCTGGAATGTTGACGTAAAATAATGATTTTTGGCTAAAATGCTGAATTCCGAGCTTGAAATGTGGTGGATTTTTTTTTCTGAAATACTGGAACTTTTAGGGCGAATATACGATTTTGCTAAAGCTGGGAATTTTGGGCTGAATTCCTGGAACTTTGTGGGCTCAAATCCCTGCATTTTTGGGAGCTGAAACCTGGAACTTTGAGGCTAGATCCTGGGAATTTCAGACTAAAATAATGAATTTGGACTAAAAGAATGGATTTTGGATTAAAATAAGATTTTTTGGGCTGGAATCCTGATTTTGGCTGGAATCCTGGATTTTTGGGCTGGAATGCTGAATTGCCGTCCCAACCCTCCACCCCTCACGCCCCCGCAATCCCACCCCCATCCCTCCCCCCGGTTCCAAGGCACAGCAAGAGGCCGAAGCCGGGATCGGTTGGAGCGTGTATTGTCGGAGTCCAATCCAAAGTAAAAACAGTGCAAATACAGGAACAGGGATCCTGGCGCCGGGGTCCCGTGCGCCCCGTGTGAAGCACCAGAATGGGGGGGCCCGGCCGCCCCCCGCCCCCTCCTGCACGGTTCATGTCACACACACCAGGTTCACACGACACGGACGTGGACACTTCACAACACAAAGGCGGTCCCTCCGGACGTTTTTTTGCCGGTTTCCGTTATTTTCTTCTTCTTTTTTCCTTTTTCTGTACAGGGGTTTTTTTTTTTCTTTTTTTTTTTTTGGTGGATTTTTTTTTTTAAATCCTTTTTTTGTCTTTTTTTTTCCTTTTTTTTGTTTTTTTTTGTTTTTGATGTTCAAAAAACAGCTCAAATTTTTTATCATACACGATGAGTCCTGTTTATCCAGCAGAGACGGAAGCAAAACGGGATCGGGGAATTCGGGTGGGAATTGGGGATGGAATATGGAAAGCCATTTTGGAGGAACCAAAAAAAAAATAAAACCCCCTCCCTTCCCATCTCCACCTCCCCCTCCCTCCCCAAAACAAAACCCCCAGAAAAAGCGTTTTCACAACGGATCTACCTAGCGGAAAAAAAAGCGGAAAAAGTCCTCAAGTTGGAGCTGGGATGGGAGGAATAAAAAAAGGGAATTTTTCTGGGATTATCACAGCCCCTGGGGGCAGCAGGACGGGGTGTGAGAAGGGGGCAAGCCAAAAATAATAATTTGATAAAATAATAATTAGTAAAAATAAAGGATAAACCTATCCGGTAAGGTGGGGGAGGAGGGGGCTGGACACGGATCTTTCCAAACCCCGCTGGAATTGCCGGATTGGGTGGGGGGAACTGCCTGGGATCCCAGGAAGGGTCTTGGGGCATTTTGGGATTGGGGGGGGGGCATTTTTGGGAACTTCCTCAGGAGCCCGGGGGAAGGGATTTGGGATCATTTTGGGGCTGGGAATACCCCCCACCCAATCCGTGAATCATTTGGGGTTTGGGTGTCGATTTGGGGGTGGGGAACTGCCCGAGGACCCCCCAAGGAGTTGGTCGATTTTTGGGGGGAATGCCCAGGACCCGCCAGAGGGAATTTGGGCGTCGATTTTTGGGGGTGGGAACTCATCCAGGATCATTTTTTTTTGGGAGGGGGAACTGCCGCAGTCCCCGGGCTGAAGACCCCCCCAATTTCGTTTATAGCACCAAGAGTTGACCCCGCCCCGCCCTCCCTAGTTGCACTTGGTTTGGGATTTTTCCAGTTTTCAGCATTTCTCATGGGTTGAAAATCCCTTTTTTTTAGCGGTTTTTGCATAAATTTTTCATATGAGACCTCAGCCCGTGGGGGCAGTGCACATTTGGGGGGTGGAGAGGGAATGACCCCCCAAAAAAAAAGTAAGAACCCCTAAAATAACCCAAAAAATCTCAGGTTTAGCCCAAAAACCCGATTTGTCAAAAGGCTTCCCGGGTGAGAAAAGGAAGGTGGGAGGATTGGGGAAGGAATTGGAAAATGGGAAAAGGGAAAAGGAAAAGTGGAAAAATGGGAAAACGGGAAAAATGGAAAAATGGAAAAGCGGAAAATGGGGATGGGTGCAAAGGGAGGGCAGTTCTGGAAAATGATCAAGCCACGAAAAACACCCCAAAATGCTTGAATACAAAAAACTCCATAACGCCCCCAAAAATCAAAATATACCCCCAAAACAGAATAAATCCCCCAAAAAATGAAAAGACCTCCAAAAATCAGAAACAAACGCCCCCAAAAATCAGAATGATACCCCCCAATAATCAGAAAAACCTCCTCCATAAATCAGAAGGACCCCCCAACAAAAGTCAGAAGAAATCCCATTTTTCCTTGCCTCTGGGTGGGTCCCAAGGGGAATTTTGGGGGTCCAACCCCCCCCAGGTAAGCTCATTGAAATTTGGGGAGGGGCGTCTGGAGAGGGGGGCCCCCTCCTCCAATTCCAGGGGGGTCGGGGTCCCGCCGTCGGCGTCCCCTTTATTTTAAATTTAGGGCGGGTTGGGGTCCCCCCCTTTGAAATGTCAAGGGGCTTGGCTCCCCCCGGTTTTGGGGTCGGGGTCTGCCCCCAGGTCTGGGGGGGATTTTGGGGGATTTGGGACCCCCCCAAGTGGGGAATTGCACGAGAGAGCGGAAAAAGGCTTCAGAGTCAGGAAAAAGGGGGAATTGGGACCAAAATTCAGCAAAACCATTGGAAAATCGGGGAGGGAGGTCGGGAAAGGCTGAAGTGGGCAAATCAGGACTTTTCTTGGCGGCTCATTCTCCTTGCTTTTGGGTCGCCCTCGACACCCCCAGGGGGACACGAGAGCCCCCCAGTGCACCCCTGCGGACCAGGGGAACATTCAGAGAACCGCCCCCCCCGCAATTGGTGCCACCGCTGTCGCACCAAGGGTGCCACAGAGTGACCCCGAAGTGGCCACAGAGTGACCCCAAAGTGGGCACAAGACGGGACCCAAGCGTGACCACAGAGTGACCCAAGTGGCAGCAAGAGGGACCCAAGGGTGGACACAGAGGGACCCCAGGTGGCACAGAGTGACCCCAGGGTGGCACAGAGGGACCCCAGGTTGACACAAGTGACCAGCGGTGGGCACAGAGGACCCCAGGTGACACAGAGGGACCCCAAGGGTGGCACAGAGGCGACCCAGAAGCGGCACAGAGTGACCCACCAAGGTAGCACAGAGGGCATCTCAGAGTTGGGCACAGAGTGGGACCCAAAAGGTTGACACAGAGTGACCCCAAGGTGGCACAGAGGACCCCAGGGTTGGCACCAGAGGGACCCAAGGGTGAACATAGAGGGACCCCGGTGGCACAGAGGGACCCAAGGGTTGGGCAACAGAGGGAACCCAAGGTGGCACAGAGGGACCCCAAGGGTGGCACAGAGGGATCCCAACGGTGCACAGAGGACCCCAGGGTGAACACAGAGGGACCATATGGTGGCACAGAATGCGCCAGGCTGGCAACAGAGGGACCCCCTCGCTGTCCCTGGGGTGAACACCTTAGTGACCCCGGTGCCACCCCCGGGGACAAGGGGACAGGGCGGGGTGAGAGCGGCCTGGAGCATGCAAGGGTTGGGGACAGATCGTGGGACAAGACCGTCGGGACAGGACGTGGGGACACTCACCGCGCCTGGCTCCGCGTCCGCTCCGGAGCCGCCGCGTCCCACGCGGGGACAGAGGGACACCCCCGGGGGGCACCTGGGGGGGGGCTGGTCACCCGAGGGGCACGAGGACCCCCGAGGGTTTTCCTGGGGGCTTTCTGCAGCGTCTGCCACGCCTGGGGACATCGGATGGGGAACAGAGCCGAGGGGCTGGGGCTGCGGGTCCCCGCCGGGAGGTGACCAGCCCGGGATTGGGGACCAGGGGAGGTGACACCCAGGAGACGGCCAGGGGAGGTGACACCCCGGGAATCAGATCCAACAGGGATTTGTCCCCCCCAATCCCCCCGGAATCAAGCACAGGCTTGCCCCCGAAACTCTCCCCTCTGGGAAAGGGGGAAGGTGGCCCTTGCCAAAGTCTCCTGGAAAAAAGGGAGTAAAAAAGCTTTAACCCATCCATGGAGCGGAAGGGAGGGGGGCAAAAATAAGGAAAAAAGGGGCAAGAAAACAAACCCACAACACAAGGGGGAAGCGCGGCGTTACAAACGAGCGCGGGGGGCCGAGCGACTCCCGGCCTGGAAAACGAGGAATTTCGGGCTGGGATCGATTCGGGGCACGGTCGCCGTTTGAAATGTTTGTTTTGTCCTGTTTCGCTGTTTTTTGTTTTGTTTTTTTTTTCCGCACGTTTTTCTGTTTGTTTCTCGGGTTCTTCGCGGTTCTGTCTCCCGGGAGCGGCGCGCCTGGCCCGGGCCGGGCCCGGCCCGGCCCGGCCCGGGAGGGGCTTGCGGGGGATTCGCCGGGGCTAATTATCTGCCGCTGATGGACTGCGATATGGAGCGGGGCGGGATCATATCCAGCAGGTATTCCCCGCTGCCGGTTCCGCCAGGCTCGGACGCTTTGGTGGCCCCCGATGCCGGCGTTCAGGTAAGGCGATGTTCACCGCCCTGGGACGGCACGGGAATGCACGGGGGCCCCGGGGAGCCCACGGAGCCCAGGGATCCCACAGCTCCCACCAAGCCCACGGAAGCCCACAGAGCCCCGGTGGAGCCCACAGAGCCCCAACCTACAGACAGCCGCACAAGATCCTACAGAGCCCCACAAGCCCCACAGCTCCCACAGAGCCCAACGGAGCCACGAAAGCCCACGGAGCCCCGGGGATTCCCAACAGATCCTACAGAGCCCAGGCATCCCACAGAGCCCACGGAGCCGGGGATCCCACAGCTCCCACAGAAGCCCATGGATCCCACAGAGCCGCGGGGAAGACCATGGATCCCACAGCATCCTACACGAGGCCCACAGATCCTACAGAGCCCACAGATCCTACAGAGCCATGGATCCCACAGAGCCCACAGAGCCCACGGAGTCCCAGGGGACCCCCAATGGATCCCACTGAGCCCACAGATCCCACAGAGCCCATGGATCACAGAGCCCTTAGACTCAAGGACCCCACAGATCCTAGAGAGCCCACAAGCCCAGGGACCCCATGGACCCACAGATCCGCATGGATCCCACAGATCCCATGGATTCCCACAGAGCCCACGATCCTACAAGAGCCCAGGGACCCCACAGATCCACAGACCCCATGGATCCACCAATCCCCACAGTTCCCGTGGATCCCAACAGCTCCCATGGGAACTCCACCAGAGCCCACAGAGCCCATGGAATCCCACAGGACAGCACGGCCTCCTCGGGCACCACCGACGGATACCAGGACCCCAAAGATCCGCAGAGACCCCAAAGATCCCAGAAAATCCCACAGAAGCCCAGGGACCCCACAGATCCCACAGACAGCACGGATCTCTGGCACTTGTGTTGGCATACCAGGGACCCCAAAATATCTCCATGGATCCCATAGATCCCAAGGACCCAAAATCCCACAGCCCCAGGATCCTTGGCACCCGTGCCGATTACCAGGGACCCACGAGACCCCATCAGATCCCAGGACCCCAAAGATCCCATGGATCCGCACAGAGCTCATGGATCCCAGGGACCCCCCAGATCCCACAGACCCCACGGATCCCACAATTCCCCACAGTTCCCATGGCATCCCATGGATCACACAGATCCCACAGCCACCCTGAAAACCCCCCACCGAGGCACAGGAAGGGCCAGGACCAGCGGCTGGCACAGGCGGTGCGGAGATTCCCAAAATTCTACCGAAAGCCAGTGGGCTGGTGTGAGCTGTAAACCCACGCTGCTGATCCCATCCCACCCCACTGCATCCCAGCCCTTGTTCCCGCCGTACCTGGCATTCCCAGGAGCCCCCCGGCCACGGAGAGCTGCGGGGCCTGGGCGAAGTTGCGAGAGCATGGAGCGGCGGAGGTGGGGATGCCGCGCTGGAGGCTGCTCTGGGGGCTGCGGGCTGCAGGCACACGGGACACCAGACACGGGTTGGATTGTGCGGCACGGGGGAACGGGCGGCCACTGCACCCATCTTGATGGGCACGTCCTGTGCCATCCCAATGGTCCCATCCCCATGGATCTGTGATCCCATCCCCATAAACCCATCCCATCCCCATTATCCCATGATCCCATCCTATATCCCATGATCCTAACCCATAGATCCCATCCCACTATCCCACGATCCATTATCCATGATCCCACCCCATTTATCATTCACCCACGATCCACATCCCATCCCCATAACCTCATCCCATTTACCTTCATAGTCCCATCCATTATCCCATGATCCCATGACCCCATTATCCCAACCCCTGATTGCCACAATCCCACCCCACTCCACGATCCCATCCCCTGATCCCACAATCCACCCCACTCCACGATCCCCATCCCTGATCCCACAATTCCCACCCCACACCACGATTCCCATCCCCTGACCCACAATTCCCACTTGATCCAGACCCCAACAGGCCCCGGTGTCCCCGTTCCCGCGATCCCACCTGCCGGAGCGTGTCGGCCGCAGGATCCCGTCCTGTTGCCCACGCTAGGGCACGGCGGTTGCGCGCCGTGGGGACAGGGCAGCCTTGCTGCTGCAGCCGCTGCTCGATCTCCTGGGGACAGACAGACAGACATGGGGAGTGACAGACAGCCCCGGGGACAGGGCAGCCTGCTGCTTGCAGCCGCTGCTCGATCTCCTGGGGACAGACAGACAGACATTGGGAGTGACAGACAGCCCCCTGGGACAGGGGCAGCTGCTGCCTGCAGCGCTGCTCGATCTCCTGGGGCCTACAGACAGACAGACACCGCATGGTAATGACACCCCCTGGGAATGACAGCCATGGAATTGACACCCCATTCAAATCCATGGGAATGCCACCCTGCTCACTTCCATTTGGAATGCCATCCCATTCAAATCTCCACGGAATTGCCAGCCCGCTCGAGTTCTTCAGGAATGCCAACCTGGCTTGGGACAGCATGAGTGGAACAGGATCAATTGAGGTGGGAGTTCAATTGGGATCACTTGGGATGGCGATTCAATTGAACGATGGGATGAGATCAATTGGGATCACTGGCGATAGGATCAGTGGGATCACTGGGATGGGATCATAGGAACGATAAACATGGAGATCGGAAATCAATTGGATCGATGGGATTGAGATCAATGGATCACTGGGATGGGATCAACGGATCACTGGTGGATCAATGGGATCACTGGGATGGGATCAATGGATCACTGGGATGGGACAACGTATCACTGGGATGGATCAATGGGATCACTGGGATGGGATCAAACTCTTT
>NDFG01000929.1:9548-22518 GCA_002167245.1 Sporophila hypoxantha
GTGCCCCTGTGAGGGATGTTTTGGGGTTCCCCAGACCAGGATAAGAGATGAGAATCTTGACTCCATGTTTCAGAAGGCTATTTATTATTTATTACCATAGTATTTTATTGAATAATAATAAATAAATAAATATATATTAAAATAAATATGATACTAAAATATATCATAAAATAATTTAAATAATATATTATATTAAAAAACATATATAATAAAATTAATAAATAATATATGAGAAATAAAATATATATCATAAAATAATAAATATTACTAAAAGAAGGGAAAGGAGGGACATCAGAAGGCCAGACAAGAATTAATAATAAAAACTCATGACTGGCTCAGAGCCTCAACATCAACTGGACCATATTGTATCCAGTAAAAACAAATTCACATGGACCAATCAAAATTTCCACCTGTTGGTAAACCATCCTCCAGATCACATTCCAAAGCAGTCAGATTAATTATTCTTTACGTTTCTTATCTGAGCTTCTTCAGCTTCTCAGGAGAAAATGTCCTAGCGAAAAGGATTTTCATAAAATATCCCAGTTGACACCCACTGCAGGCATGCTCCCAGTGCCAGGGGCTCTCAGGAAATTGCTGCAGACTTCCATTTGCGGTCGGGATCCTTGCCACCGTGTTTTTAGTTTTAATTCTTATTACTGTTTTTTTAATAATAATATAATAATAATAATAATAATAATAATAATAATAATAATAATAATTAATAATTAATAATAATAATTAATTAATTATAAGTATGTTTGGTTTTTATTTATTTATTTTTATTATTTTTATTTTATTATTATTATTTAATTATCAATTTATTATGTTTTGGTTTTTATTATTATTTATTACTATGTATTTTATTAATGTTATAATTTATGTTTTGTTCTGCTTTTACTGATATTATCATTATATCATTTCATCGATCATCATGTTTTGGAGTTTGTTATTTATTTTTAAATTTTTTTGTTTATTGTTATTTTATTTTATTATTATTATGCGCCAAAACATAAAATGATAATGTAATGGTAATGATAATGATAATGATAATGATTATAAACCCAAAACATAATAATGGATGGGCCAAACTTTTTGGACCCATCTCTGCCTCATCAACACTTAATTAACAATGGAAATTAATCCACATGGAGACTGGGAGCATCTAAATATCCTTCTCTCACCTTTTCCCCTCTTTCTTTATTTTTTTAATATTTTTATATATTTTATGCATTTATGCCTTCTCTCCATCTGTTGGCTCCGTGGCTGTTCCTCCCTGCCTTGCCCTCACCACCATTCTGCATAATTATTGTTCACATTAAATGACCAAAAAATGCCCCAAAAAGTGTGAAAATCGGGATGTTGTGATGGGAAAGGATCTGGAGCTGATGCCCACCTGCATTCCAGTGGAATCACAAATGTCTGATTAAATGGCTCGGTTAATTAGTCTTTCTCTCCCGGTTATTTTGTGTCTCGCCTGCAGGCAGCAGCAGCGAGAAATCAGGATTTCTCCTTGAAACTTTCCTGTTTTCTCCTGGCTGAGTCAACCTTTCCCCAGACTCCTCTTTGTAGGGGGGACTTTGCGGGGGGATCCTTGGGCTCCCAGGTTTTTGGGGAGCACGGGAGCAGGCCAGAGCTCGGCAACAGGAACATCTCCAATGTTTTGTGTCCCTCCAGGCCAGAGGACCCAGGGACCCAAAAACTCGGAGGAGCCCCAGGAGCCGGAGCCCCCAAAACCAGGAGGGGCAGAACCCCAGAGAGCCAGGCCAGAGACCCCCAAAAACCCGGAGCCAGAGACCCCAAAATCCCACAGGAACCGGAGCCCAGAGACCCAAAAATCCAGAGAGCCGGGAGCCCAGAGACCCCAAAAACCCGGAGCTCAGGAGACCCCAAAACCCAGAAAGAACCGGAGGCCCAGAAAACCCCAAATCTACAGAACGGAGGCCCAGAAACCCCAAATCCTACAAGCCGGAAGCCCAGAGACCCAAATCCTACAGAGCGGAGGCCCAGAGACCCCAAATCCCACAGAACCGGAGCCCAGAAACCCAAATCCTACAGAACGGAGCCAGAGACCCCCAAATCCTACAGAGCCGGAGCCCAGAAACCCCAAATCCCAACAGAACCAGAGCCCAGAGACCCCAAAACCGGAGCCCAGAGACCCCAAATCCTACAGAACCGCGCCGAGCCCAGAAACCCCAATCCCACAGAACCGGAGCCCAGAAACCCCAAATCCCACAGAACCAGAGCCCAGAGACCCCAAAAACCCGGAGCCCAGGAGACCCCAAAATCCTACAGAACGGAGCCCCGAAAACCCCAATCCCACAAGAACCAGAGCCAGAGACCCCAAAACCCGGACCCAGAGGACCCAAATCCTACAGAACCGGAGCCCAGAACCCCAAATCCACAGAACCGGACCCCAGAGACCCCCAATCCCACCAGAACCGGAAGCCCAGAGACCCCAAAACCACGGAGCTCGGAGACCCCAAAACCAGAGAGCCGGAGCTCTGAGGACCCCAAACAGAGAGCTGGAGACCAGATGACCCCAAAACCAGAGACCAGACCAGGAAAACCCCCAAATCCTACAGAACGCGAGCCCAGAGACCCCAAAACCCGGAGCTCGGAGGACCCCAAAACCAGAGAGCCGGAGGCCCAGAGACCCCAAAACCTGCACAGCCAGGGCCCAGAGACCCCAAAACCCAGGAGAGCCAGAAGACCCCAAAAGCAGAGCCGGAGCCCAGACACCCCAAAAATACAGAGCCCAGACACCCAAAACCCAGAGAGCCAGAGTCCCAGACACCCAAATCCTGACAGAGCCGGAGCACAGAGACCCAAAACCCGGAGCTCAGAGGACCCCAAAACCACGGAGAGCTGGAGCCAGACACCCCAAAACGCCAGAACAGGAGTCAAGAGGACCATAAACCTGCAGAGCCAGAGCCCAGGACAACCTCAAAACGCAGAGAGACAGGGAGTCCAAGAGACCCTAAAAACCTGCACAGCCAGAGCCCAGACACCCCAAAACACAGAGAGACAGAGTCCAGAGACCCTAAAAACCTGCACAGCAGAGCCCAGAACCCCAAAACACAGAGACAGAGTCCAGAGACCCTTAAAACCTGCAGAGCCAGAGCCCAGACACCTCAAAAACCAGAGCCCAGAGATTACAAAACCTGCACACGGAGCCACAGACACCCCAAAAACCTGCACGAGTCAGAGCCCAAGACCCTTAAAACCAGGGAGAGCCAGAGACCCAAAAAACCAGAGAACCAGAGAACCCCAAATCTGAAGAGCTGGGGAAGAGGCAGACTCTCAAAGCTCGAGAGCCAGCAGCCCATAGACCCTAAAAACCAGAAGCCAGAGACCTCAAAACCAGAGAGCCAGAGCCCAGAGACCCCAAAACCTGCAGAGTCGGAGGCCCAGAGACCCCATAAAACCACAGAGGCCGGAGCCAGAGTTCTGAGAGCTGCAGCCAGGACGACAGAGGACCAGAGCCCCGAAACGTGTGGCAGCCCCAAAAACCCCGGGAGCTTCGAAACCTCGGGAGCCCCCGAACGTGGGAGCCCCAAACGGCGAGCCTCGAAACCTCGGGAGCCCCAAAAACCTCGGGAGCCCTGAAACGTCTGGGGAGCCCTGAAACCCAGGAGCCCCGAAACCTCGGAAGCCCGGAAAACCTCCAGGAGCCCCGAAACCTCGGGAGCCCAAAACCTCGGGAAGCTCTTGAAACCTCGGAGCCCTCAAACTCGAGAGCCCTGAAACGTGGAGCCCCCAGGAGCCCCCAGCCAGGCCGGGGGGCAGGAGCCACATTCAGCCCCGTGTGCAGAGGGAGGGTCCCTCACCCAGAGCGAGCAGTGGTGAGAGTACCCGGACCCCCAAAATCCATGGGATTCCCTTCCTTTTCCCTCTCCCATTCCCCTTTTCCTTCCCTGTCTTCAGGGAGTGGGGGCAGGGGAGGGATGGTCCCACCTGGGACAGGGAGGAGCAAAGCTGTTCCACCTTTTCCCACCTTTTCCCACCCATTTCCCACCATTTCCACCATTTCCCACCTTTTCCCACCATTTTCCCACCATTTCCCACTTTTCCACCTTTCCCATACCTTTTCCCACCTCTTCCCACCATTTCCCACCTTTTCCAGCCTCAGGAGGAGGAAGGAAGCTGCCCCAGACTTTGGGGTGTTCCCCCGATCCTGGCAGCTCTGCCGTGGGGCAGGTGAACCACCTGGGGATGAATCCAGAGCCAACCCCCCCCCGTGTGACTGCCTGGTCACCTGCTGAGGACATGTCCCCAACAGTTTTGGGGTCCCCTCAGGGACAGCAGGGGCTTGGGGAGGCAAGCCAGGTGTCAACTGAGATTTGCGCGGGACCCTCTGTGTGCTCCAGAGGAGGGGCTGTCACCTGCCCATCCGGGTTTTAGCGGTGTCAAAGGGGGAGGGGGTGAGAGGAACCCCCCAATCCCCCCAGGGGACCCTCACATCACCCCGTTGGTGACAGCCCCTCGTTTCCCCCGCGTGCAGCATGTGGCAGGTGTGACCCTCTCCCACCTGTTGGCCCAAGGGGGCCGGGGCCCCCCCAATGGAGCCGTTGCCCGGGGCAGCCCCAGGAGGCCCTGCTGACGGTCAACGAGCAGGTTACGGCCCCCCAAAACCGCTGGGGCCCCAAACCGGGCTGGCGACCCCAAAACCGGGACTTGGGGTGGACCCCAAACGGCTGGACCCCAAAACCAGACATTGGGTGGGGACCCCAAAACCGGCTGGGGCCAAAACGGCTGGGGTGGGACCCCAAAACCGGCTGGGACCCCAAAACCGTCTGGGGACCCAAAAACAGACATGGGTGGACCCCAAAAACCGGCTGGGACCCAAAACCGGGCTGGGTGGTACCCCAAAACCGGCTGGGGACCCCAAAACCGTCTTGGACCCAAAACCAGACATAAGGGTGGGGACCCCAAAAACCGCGCCTGGGGCCCCAAAACCAGCATGGGTGTGACCTCAAAACCGGGCTGGGACCTCAAAATTGGGCTGGGACCCCAAAAACCGGGCTGGGACCCAAACGGGCCTGGGACCCCAAAACCAGCCATGGGTGGGACCCCAAAACGGCTGGGACCCCAAAAAACTAGCCATGGGTGGCGACCCAAAACAGCCATGGGTGGGACCCCAAAACTGGCTGGGGCCCCCAAAACCAGGATGGGGTGGGGACCTTCAAAACCGGGCTGGGACCTCAAACTGCCCGGGCTGGGACCCAAAACCTCGGCCAGGGGTTGGGCACCCGCGCATAAGTATATAAAAATGCTAAAGTAGAAACTATTGCTATATAGGTGACTATATGTTGTTTGAGAAGAAAGGTACTCTGAGCGCGCCACACAGCGACTGAGTCACAGCAGGCAGGACACCTGAATCTTCGAGAGAGAGTGAGAGTATCTCATCTCCCTCCTCTCTAGACACGAGAGAGCAACGAACTCTCTCCCCACCGTGGCGGAAGGGCGGGCGACTCGCTAAGGATATCTCCAGGCGCAGGAGAGAAATTGGACGCCACTCACCCGACAAGATCCCTGAGCGCTCGTTGTGCTAGAGTGAAGGTGTTTTGCGAGACCTTTCCCCAACTCGCCATCATAAAAAATCGTCGATGAATAAGATGTCTAGTGTATGAGTGAGGTTAGAGATATAGCCCCCCATGATCAGTGCCTCGTGGTGGTTTATTAGAGGGCTCTAGTGTCCTACTGAGTGCATAACGTGCAGAGTAGTCTCTGTTTCGGGCTCGTGGCTGCTGCAGTGCGAAACAGCTTGGCACTCGCGTGCGACTGTCCACTGCTGATAATCGTGTTATGGCGTGGCGATCACCATGTCATCTCAGTATTGTGTTTGCGTAATCTCAATTGCTGTTCAGATATGAGTGTATTATTGGACTGTCCTCATGCATTATGCCTCAGTCTTTGGGTGAGTAGCCTACGTATAGCTATTGTTGGTTTGTGTATAGAGACTGCAGTTTTTTACGAGAATAGTGTGAGTGTAAATATATCGAAGAGTGTGCTGAGCTGGGGTTTTTTTTTTTTGGCTCACCGAGAACCGCGCTGCGCCGCCGGGGGGCTGCGGGCGCTCCGGGCCGTGCTCGGCCTCCAGCTCCTCCTGCTGCCGCCGCGCCTGCTCCAGGATGCGCCGGGACAGCCGCGCGTCCACGAACCGTCGCCGCCGCCATCCCCGCCGGCTCCTCCGCCCGCGCTTCTCCCGCGCCCGGAGCCGCGCGCCGCTCCTGCAGGATCTGCTCGGCCAAGGGCAGCGCCGGGGCCGGGCCGGAGCCCGCGCCCGCCGCGGCTTGGGCATCGCGGCGGCACCGGGGCACAGCGGAAGCGGCGCCGGGCAGCGACACGCGGGATCTGCCCCCGCCTGTTCCGGGGCGGATCCGCCTCTGACCGGGGTCACCGGCCCGCGCCGTTCCGGTGGCGGCAGCGGCGCCATGGGGGTCACCTGGTGAGGAGCGGGGGGCTCCGGGACGGGGGGAAAGCAATGGGAAGGGCTTCCTGGAATGGGGGGCGGAATCAGGATGGACTTCTGGAATGGGGGTGGAACCGGGAAAGGCTCCTGGAATGGGAGGGAAGGCACCGGGATAGACTCCTGAATGGGGGGCGGCACTGGGAAGGCTCCTGGAATGGGGCGGCGGAACCGGGACAGAGTCCTGGAATGGGGGGAAGCACCGAGAGGGCTCCTGGAATGGGAGGGAAGGCGCCGCGGATAAATTCCTGGAATGGGGGCGGCATTGGGAAAGGCTCCTGGAATGGGGGGGAAGGCACCGGAAAGGCTCCCGGAATGGGGAGCGGAAACAGGGAAAGGCTCTGGAATGGGAGGGAAGGCACCGGGATAAATTCCTGGAATGGGGCGGCACTGGGAAAGAGCTCCTGGAATGGGGAGACGGAGCCAGAGGGAGAATCTCCGGGCGGAGGATGCGGAGCAGCCCCCGTGGGTCCCTGAGCCCCGGCCCGTGTCGCAGCGTGTCGCAGGTGCCGGTGGCCGAGGGCAAGAGCGTGCAGCAGACGGGGAGCTGCTGGCGCGGCGGCTGGAGGCGCTGGGCGCGGACAAGCAGGGCACGTTCGGCGTGGACTGCGAGACCTATCACACCGCGGCCACCCTCGGCACACAGGGTCAGCAGAGCCCTTCTCAAGCTCCTCTTTCCTTTCCTTCCCGTCCTTTTCCTCCTTCTCTCATTCTCCTTCCCCACCTTCCCTGGAGGCGCCTGGGTCTGATGCTGGCTGATGTGGTTTAGGGGTTACAGTGGCAGTGCTGGGCTGAGGCTGGACTGGCTCATCTTGAAGGACTCTTCCAACTTCCTTTAGTCAATGATTCTACAATTCCATCTTTTCCTTTCCCTTCCCCTTTCCCCCTTTTGCTTTCCCTCCTTTTTTCCCTTTCCTTTTCCCTTCTCACATCAGTGCCTGGACAGGGATGTAGGGAGCCAGGAGAGGAGGGAAAAGGAAAAGGAAAAAAAGGAGGGGAAGAGGGTTGGGGTATCTCGGGTCATTCTGAGCAGCAGAGAATCCGAGAGAATTTTGTTTTTCCAGCCTGAGAGGCAGCAGGAGGAGCTTGCTTTAAGGCAGGAATTTTTTTTTCCAGCCTGAGAGACAGCGGAGGAGCTGCTTTAAGGCAGGAATTTGTTTTTCCAGCCCGGCTCCCCTCGCTGTCGTTGCAGGGCAGACAGGGAAGCTGATGACGTCATGCACAACTCCGAGTACCCCCTGAGCTGCTTCGCCCTCTTCGAGAACGGGCCCTGCCTGGTGGCCGATGCCAACTTGACCACCCTCATGGTGAAGCTCAAGGGCTTCTTCCAGAACGCCAAGGCCAACAAGATCGAGAGCCGCGGCACCCGCTACCAGTACTGCGACTTCCTGGTGAGCTGGGCACGGTCACCATGGCCCAGCGCCAGGGCATCTCCGTGAGGTGAGAGCCCTTGGGGAGGGTGGGGAATTCATGGATGGGCAGGGGATTCCGTGGAGAAGCTGGAGAAGGTTTAGGGGTGATGGAATTGAGGGTGTGTGGAGCGAACTAGCGGGGATGATGGAGGGAGGTGATTAGTGACAAGGGCCTGGAGCTCCAGGAAAAGCTTCCACTGCCAGAGGGCAGGGATGGATGGGATATTGGGAGAAAATTCTTCTCTGGGAGGGTGAGAACACCCTGGAATAGATGTCCCAGAGCAGCTGTGGCTGCCCCCAAGATCCCTGGAAGTGCCAAGGCCAGGGGACTTGGAGCAGCCTGGAACAGTGGGAGGTGTCCCTGCCTGGAGAGCTTTAAGGTCCCTTCCCCAAACCATTTCACGATTCTGGAATTCCCCGTCCTGTCTGTGTCTCAGTGGTGTTGCGGGTGCAGCAGGCAGCTTTGGATCTCCCCTCCTGAGGTTTAATCCTTGGTGCTCCAGGGCTGTCCCTGCAGTGGGGATCCCTGCAGGAATTCCATCCAGATGAAAAGCTGATTAAATTCCAGCTGCCACAACACGAGCACCATCCCTCAGGTTAACCAGAGCATGGCTGAGGAAGGATAAAACAACTTCTCCATGCTGATATAGGGCTTGCTGTCCTTCCCTCTGCATTTTACCTTCCTTCCCTTTGGAAAGGGTCTCTTGCATGTTCCCAGCATGTCCTGTCTTGTTTATATTTACCCATCCTTGTTAGATGCTGAATACTTTGAGATGTTTCCATGAAAAGCCTTCCCTGCAGGGAGGCTCCAGGGCTGTGGGGATAGAATCCAGATGGAATTCTGCCCTTGCTGTCACCTCCAGGGATGTGGGCTGTGTTCCCAGGTGGAATAGTGTCCTTCCTGCCACCCAGGGCTGTGGGGATGTGTTCCTAGGTGGAATTCTGCCCTGCCACCAACCAGAGCTGTTTTCCAGATGGAATTCTGCCCCTGCTCTCCCTCCAGGCCTCTGGGATGTGTTCCCAGGTGGAATTCTGTTCTTGATTCCAGCTCCAAGCCTGTGGGGATGAGTTCCCAGGTGAAATTCTGCCCCTCTGAGCAGCTTCCATGGCTCTGGGCTGTGTTCCAGGTTGGAAATCTGTTCTTGCTGCTAGCTCCAAACCTGTAGAGATTGAGTTCCCAGGTGGAATTCTGCCCCTATGAGCAGCTCCAAGCCTGTGTGGATGTGTTCCAGGTGGAATTCTGCCCCTATGAGAGCTCCATGGCTCTGGGCTGTATTCCAGATGGAATTTCTGCACTTATGAGCAGCTCCAAGCCTGCAGGGCTGTATCCAGGTGGAATTCTGCCTCTGAGCAGCTCCAAGCTGTGTGGGATGTGTTCCCAGGTGGAATTCTGTTCTTGCTGCTAGCTCCAAACCTGTAGAGATGGGTTCCCAGATGGAATTCTGCCCCTCTGAGCAGCTCCATGGCTCTGGGCTGTATTCCCAGGTGGAATTCTGCTCCTCTATGAGCAGCTCCAAGCCTGTGTGGAGTGTTCCAGGTGGAATTCTGTTCTTGCTGCTAGCTCCAAACCTGTAGAGATGGGTTTCCCAGATGGAATTCTGCCCCTCTGAGCAGCTCCATGGCTCTGGGCTGTATTCCAGGTGGAATTCTGCCCCTCTGAGCAGCTCAAACCTGTAAAGATGGGTCCCAGTGGAATTCTTGCCCCTCTGAGCAGCTCCATGGCTCTGGGCTGTATTCCCAGGTGGAATTCTGCCCCTATGAGCAGCTCCAAGCCTGTGTGGGTGTGTTCCCAGTGGAATACTGCCCCTGCGTGATCGCCAACGAGCTGCTGAACCTGCTGATGGAGTTCATGCAGAGGCTTCATGGGCAGCCACACGCCCGGCATCCCGTCGGTGTTCGGCTCCAAGCACGACAGCACCTACAGCCCGGGGACACCATGGTGCAGTACATGGAGCTCTTCAACAAGATCCGCAAGCAGCAGCAGGTGCCCGTGGCTGGCATCAGGTGAGGAGGAGCCCCTGCAGCTCCTGACTGCATCCTCACCCTGCCTGCACCGGGAGTTCCTCCAAAATCTGCCACAGGAGCTTTTCCTTCTGGAGATTTCCCCGTTTCAAAGCCGTGCCGGGTGTAATTCTGGGTGTCCTGCACAGTTGGGGATTATTGGATCCAGTGGTTCTGTGGTTTTTTGGACAGTGAAAGGAGAAATTCCAGACAAATACAGACATCTCTTAAATTTCTATTTTTTTTATATCTACATCAGTGTTTTGTTGTATTTCATCCCAYTAAAAGGATGGATTTTGGGAGGAGGAGTTGTCCCTGCAGTGAGGGTTMTGTTGTAAATTTCCAGCCTTCCTTTGGATTTGCTTCAAGAGCTCCCAAAGTAAACATTTTCCCTGTCAAAAAAATCCAGGAATTCCTTAATTTTCCTGTTCCTGGCATGTTCTTACTTTGCCTTCATCCTCTGTAGCTGATGGGAATGTCAAAATCTGCTGCCTCCCTTGGATCCATTGGTTCTGTGGTTTTTTGGACAGTGTTTTGTGCAGGGAAAAGAGAAATTCRAGAAAGTTACAGACATCTCTTAAATTTATATTTTTTTAATATCCACATTGGTGTTTTGTTGTATTTCATCCCAATAAAAGGATGGATTTTGGGAGGAGGAGTTGTCTTCCTTTGGATTTGCTTCAAGAGCTTTATGTCCCCAAAGCAAACAGTGCCCTGTGAAAAAAACCCAGGAATTCTCATATTTTTGTTGCAAATTTTTATTTTAATTATTTATTTTTTAAAATCTATAATTAAATCTATAATAATCATAGAAATATATAACATATAATTAATACAACATATCATTAATCTATAATAATAATAGAAAACACCCTTTGAAGTTACGGACATGATAGATTAAATTTACAGCATTAAAAAAAAATACATTAAAAAAAAACATTAAAAAAAAACACAAAAGGAGAAGAGCTTTAATAGAAAACTCATATAACTGACTTGAGCTGAAGTAACTGAAATACCAAAGAAAGGACACAGTAACACMAGGAGCCAGTTGATCTGTACCTCACAGAAGTTAAAATGGGATCCCTTCTAAAGAGTTTTAAACTCACCTGATAAAATACCACGTAGAAATTATGTACAAGGCAAACAACTGAAAAATGGGGAAACTGTAAGGCAGGGGAAAGGCAGAATTGCKATCTTCACCGAGGTTTTATTGCTGCCCTAGAGCCAGTGAGGGCACACAGACTGCACAGAAACACTGCCAGACTCCTCTGCACTCATTAAAAATCCCTCTCTGTTCGTGCTCTTGGGACCTTATTCTGCAAATATGGGCGCACAGAGAATTTGATGCTATTTGCATAATCCTAAAAAAATTAACGAAGACGCTGAAAAATGGAAAACGAGCAAACCAAAGCAACACAGACATGCCACAGAGAGGTTCTTCTATCACTGGGTTGAAACCTTGAATTGGAAAAGAACCTCTTCCCCTTCTGTGGGCAGTTATGCTCCCCAGCAAGGCCCCAGCAAGGTTTGGAGTTTTTTTTTTAAAGATTTCCTTTAATAGGTGGATCAAGGTTTATTACAGTTCCAAACAACAGACATTTAAAGCGTGACTCACAGAACAACAATAAAAAATAACAATAATACATCATGTAATCTGTTACAGACAAGACATTCTTTTTACACCACGATTTGCTGAAAATGCAAAGCAAACACGCAGATTTTTTTTTGTTCCTTGTTTGGTTTTTTTGTCTTGGGGATTTCTGTTTGCTTWTTTTACCTCAGAAATTACACTTGTCTGTGCATTTAAAGCGCTGCAGAACAGGCTGTCCACTGCAAAGGCAGTTTCAGCGATATTCCTGCTTTACAATCCCTGATCCCGATCCCGACCCCAATCCCTGATCCCGTTCCCGCCGCCGCCCTCACGCAGCGCCCCGCGCCGCCGGTGACGTCACGCCGCGCCGGTGACGTCACGCGCGGCCGTGGCGCGCGGGCGGGCGGCAGCAATGGCGGCGGTGGCGGCGGCCGGAGCGGGAGCGGCGGGAGCGGCCGGGGCGGTGGCGGCCCCGCCGCGGGGCATCCGCGCCTGGCTGCGGAGCGCCTTCCGCTTCGCCACCGACCGCAACGACTTCCGCAGGTCGGCACCGGCAGCGGGACCGGGATCGAGGCCGGGCCCGGAGCAGGGGTCGGGGTTGGGATCGGGATCGGGAGCCCGGTGTCTGTCCCCGGCCTGGAGCAGGAGCAGGGCAGGGATTGTCTCTCTGATCCCTGCGTCCYGTTCGGGCTCCTCGCCTCAGGGAGGACATTTTGGGGCCGGAGCGTGTTCGGGGAAGGGAGCGGAGCTGGGGAGGGCCTGAAGAGTCCTGAGGGAGCTGGGAAGGGTTTGGAGAAATCTGGGAAGGGTTTGGAGAGTCCTGAGGGAGCTGGGGAAGGGTTTGGAGAATCCTGAGGGAGCTGGGGAGGGTTTGGAGAATCCTGAGGGAGCTGGGGAGGGCCTGGAGAGTCCTGAGGGAGCTGGGAAGGGTTTGGAGAAATCTGGGAAGGGTTTGGAGAGTCCTGAGGGAGCTGGAAAGGCTCAGCCTGGAGCAAAGCAGGCTCAGGGGGAGTTTCTGGCTCTGCACAACTCCCTGCCAGGAGAGGACAGCCAAATTTGGGATCTTATCCCAGGGAACAGGGACAGGAGGAGAGGGAACGGCCTCAGGCTGGGCTGGGGAGGCTCAGGTTGGACATCAGCAGGAATTTTTCCTCATGGAAGGGGCTGGAAGGGGCTGCCCAGGGGGGTTTGGAGCGCCCATCCCTGGAGGTGGCACCTGAGGGTGGCACTGAGTGCTCAGGGTGGGGATCGGGCACAGCCTGGATTCGGATGAACTTTCCCAAAATCTTTGCCGAGCTCAGCGCTTGTGGGATTCTGTGATTGCAGGAACCTGCTGCTGAACCTGGGGCTGTTTGCCGCCGGSGTCTGGGTGGCCCGGAACCTGACCGACATCGACCTGATGGCCCCGCAGCCCGTCCCGTAGCTCCGGTCAGCGCGGGGGAGGGACCGAGGGGCGGCATCGGGAATATCCTGAGCTGGGAGGGACCCGCGGGGATC
>NDFG01000932.1:0-81138 GCA_002167245.1 Sporophila hypoxantha
TAACCTCTAGTTAAATGGCATGGTTAAAGCTACTCACGACTCAAACAATCTGTCCAGGCAGCCTAAGTTAATTTAGCGCCATCCTCTCTCTTGCTGTGTGATGCCTCTTATTCATTAAAGCGGAAGGAGCAGTGGGCTCTGAGTGGGCTAACATATATACATAGGAATGATTGTGCTTGTTCACACCCTAGCGGTGGGGAGAGCATGCTTGTTGCATTTCAAACTAGACTTACAATGAGCCAAAAGGCATTCTCAAGCCCAGCAGGCACGGCAGAACTTGGCGAGTGCTCCAAACAGGGACCCAACTCTTGTGGGAGCGGGGACCTCCTGGCCATGTCACCCCAAGCATTATTTCAGGAGGCTCATGGCAGATCCCCCTCCCACTGACTCGTGTTTCTGCCCTTGGACCTCAGGGGTGCTGCAAGCATCTATTACTTTCTGATGCTTTGCAGTCCTTCTGAACAAGGATGCAAAAAACCAGGGAGACTTCTTTGCTATCCCTTGCCCTCTGTTGGCCACAGCATCCCTGCATCTGGGCCTCAGTGGGCCCACACTGAACCTACCAAGCTGATCCTGGAGGCGTAAAGGGAGAAGATGTTTGGTCCATTCTGGATACAATTGCAATGCTGCCAGTCTGCTGGGTTGCCTCGGCATTTTGGATGGTAAGCCTGAAAAACAGCCAGCTGGGGCCTGGAAAAGGTTCCAGTGCTTGGGATGTTGGGATCTCGTCCATTCAGTCTGCACCTGGCACGCAAAAAGCAGGCACAGAGAAGGGGTGACTTCTCCAGCTCCTTTTAAAAGCCCAAAATGTGAGTAGGGAAATAAGATAAACAATACCAGCTTGTGACAGCGTGTGGAGGTCTTGTTTTTTCCTCGCCATGGCTCTGCTCCTTGTCTCTCCTTGGGCCCATGCCGTAGAGAGTGCCCATGTTCACTCTGAGGAAGCACTGGCTGCAGGCTCCCTCCAGAGAAACCCCCTGCGTAGCAATCTGGGTCATTCAGAGAAGGGTCTGTCAGAATGATCCATGCACCCTCCCTGTCTGTGCCAGCGACACAGCTCTTGTCTGCCAGGGCATGGAGGTGCTGGGCTCGGTCCTGAGTCCTGCTTCCTAAACCTTGGCTGGCTCAGGCCACTGCAACGCCCTGGTGACTGCGAGGTGGGCGCGGACACCAGCCTGTGACACAAAGTTGCTGAAGGCCAGCAGAATTACAACTTCCCTACTCGCACAAGACGCGTTCCAGGTTTAGTTTGTTACCAAGGCTGATGCTTCAGGGTCGGCTAAACAACCAAGCACAATTTGTTTTTTGTTTACCACTGGGCTAGCTCACAAGACCTCTGTGAAGTCTGGAACTTCTTTCATTGAAGAACATGCCTCCACCCCCCCCACCCACTGACCAAAAATGGAAGCTGGTTTTCTTTAGGAGCAGGGCTTGGCCTTGCCTAACCACAATCCTTTTAGGAAAAGAGCCATGTTTATACCCTTACCTCAATTATATTTTATTATTCATGATTTCGAATAAATTAAATTTTTTAAAAATGCCTTTATTAACATAGCTGGTTTTTTTCTGAGGTTGTGTTCTAGGATGTCAGGAGTTCCCTGCACCCCTGGTTGCCAGGTTAAAACAACCACAGAGCATGTGTAAATGGAATTGCCTGGGCACCCCACTCTTCCTGCCACATCTGTACAGCAGGTAAGCGTGACCTACAGGGAATCTCAGAGTCTTCCACTGCATTTGCAAAATCCTCTTCATCCTAAAGTATATGCAATTCTTGCCTGCCTTTTGCTAAAGAATTACTTGTAATTAGGGTGTCACTTTATTTGGTACTTGCCTAAAATGTTACAGAAATAGGACACCTACTAGAGTGATGACCGACCAGTACCCAAACCTAATGCATGGCTCTTAGCTACCTCATGTTATTTTAATGTCCTTAGCTTTTTTGTAATGTAGTTCTTAAAATGTTTTCTGGCTGTTATGAGTTCACTGGGGTCATTCATTATCAGCTCTGCTTTGGATTAATGTGATCATGTCCAAGTTTGTTTTGTTGGAAGGCGTAATGGTGTTGTTGTATCTGGCTTCAGGTGGGTTTCGGGACTGAACAAGCCATGTTTCCTGGCTCCTGAGGGCTATAGGCCTGAGTGGGCACACGTGGAGATAGCTGTTTACACTACTTGTACTCGCATTTGTTGTCTGTGTGCAGCGGATGATCACCAGGCTCTCATCTGGGACAGCCAGCAGATGCCTCGTGCCATTGAGGACCCCATTCCTGGCCTTACACAGCCGAGGAGAGATCAACAATGTACAGTGGGCATCCACCCAGCAGACTCGGATAGCCATACAGCTGCTACAACAACTGCCTGGAGATCCTAGAGTCCTAATAATTTGCAGCTCGTGCTCAGCACGTGAGGCAGGGCTGTGTCCTATCCCCTTTCACCCTCGTAAAGTAAGAACAGCACCAGTCAAGTGGCCAGTAATCTGTTGTTGATTGCATCTGCTGTTACACAGGAGAGACAAGTTACAAGAATCGAGGCAGGGGTCTTCCTGATCTCTCAAGACATCTTAAAATTGCAGAGACCTGCTGAGCCTCTTGACTTCTGGTTCTGGTTTTCTTGTGATTTTTTTTTCCTCAGTTAAAAAGGTTCCTTATATTTGTTTGTTTGACTGTATTAATAGGCTTGCAGGCTTTTAAGTTGCTGCATATGTCCAATGTGTTTGTCAGCCAGCTGAGGCAAGCACATCCACCAGTTTAATTGATACAGGTTGCAAAACAAGGTGAGGGGAAAAGACAATGACTTTAACGGCCACCTTGGCGAGGAATTCTTTATCATTCCTGTTGTTTGCTGCCTCTAAACGTTTAAACGTTTGTATGTTTTTTATATATTGGGCTAACTTTCATTGGGGTAAGGTTTTTCTCTCCTAATCTTTACTTTTGATATGTGATCCACTTCCATATGTTCAAAGCAGGACCTGTTCATGTTATTACAAAAACCACAGTAACACTGCACGGCTTCCCTGGGCAGTAAAGGCCTGCCAGAATTAACTGTTGCCTTGGCTCCCTGTATCTGGTGACCTGGGCAGAATTTTCTGGTGCTGTGAAGTACAAGTACTTGTTGCACAATTTCTTTACACTTTTCTGATGCTCAAGGCAGTTGTTACTATGGTAGGTCTTATTTTTAAATTCTAACTGAGTTTGTGTGTATCCTGCAGTRGTGTTAGCAAACAGAGCAGTGATAGGTTGAGAAAAAAGATCTGTGCATGACGTGAGCTCCCAGGAGGTAAACAATTCCTGAAGAAATGTATTTGTAATGGGTTTGGGATTGACACTTCCAATCAAATTATTTCCCCTTGGAAGACTTACCTTATCTAAATCAAAATAAAATGGTTTCACACTTTGTAGCTTGCTTGATTGGCAAATAATATGAGCAAGATTTTTGTGGTTAGGCTGTACTTCAGAGATAGTGTTTGGCCTGTGTTCCTAGGAGGTCTTGAAGGGAGTGCAAAGCAATCTTTTTGTGAAGTGTATTTGCTTTATACTGCCAGGTCTTGTTGAATGAACAAGACAAGTCAGAAGAGCTGGTCTGCTATCCAGAAGAAAGCTGCTTTTTTGAAAGAAGTTACTCCCTAATGTGATGCACAAAGGTGGATCTGGAAAGAAAGAAACTGTGCTGTTGAGGCCAAGGTTTGGCATTTGTCATCCTCCTGACTTTGGGGGATGTGCCAGAGGGCTTCTGTTTGGAATAGTGATCACTCTACAATAATACTGTTCAATGAAAGCTGAGTGGATTAGGCAAGATAAAAATCCTTGTTAGAGTCTTGCCATAACACAGGTCCTGTGCTGAAGGCTCTGCAGTGCTCTCTGTTAAAGACATGACAGCCAGAGCTGCTCTGAAAGGGTGTGCAGCCCAGTTTCTATGTAAATGTCAGAAACCATCAAAATTCTTTCCACCTAATGAGTATTCACCTGCAACTGGAGGCAGATTATAAATAGCAGGACACTGGCAAACTTGCATCTTGTCAGTTTATGCAGGAAAGGCAAGTTGGGAAAGCAATTGCTGTGGAACACTGAAGCTGACACTGAGAACACTGTCAAATACAGAACAGAATCTGCAAAGTTTTGTCATTCTGGACATAGAGAAATACTCTTCTGCAGGCTGCTTCTCACCGTGGAGCTCAGAAAAGCATTGCCTCAGGAATTTGATAGGAATTCATTAGGGGCAGCTGTATTCCATCACTCCTTTTGATAGCAGAGAACCAAGAGACTGAACACTGTGCAAGCTGATGTTTTGTCAGTGTGTTCAATTGTGGGATTTCTGACAAAGCTTGATTTGACTTGAAGGTCAATTTTTCTTATTAGCAGCACTATTGAGAGTGGTGTGTTCCACAGACAGGCTTTAGCTAGATGTCAGAGCAGTGTTAGCCAAACAATCACTTTTTGCAATAGCACTTKATCTGAAACTGGAAAAAACTTACATAGGATGAAGCAAAAATTGGGGTTTTCTTAGTAGGAGTGGCTAATGGCATTCACAGCTTTAGGAGTCATCTGAAACACATTCACAGGCTTGTCATGCTCTGTTTAATTACAAATGGCAGGCAAAACATGCTGTTACTGAGAGGAAACTACCTGCAARGTTAGTACTTTCCATGTCCCCTTTTTGCTTCAAAGTTTATTCCTGTACAGATGGCATGAGTCAAAGATGAATGCTAAGATAATGAGAAGAGAGCTTGTATAAAGGAGCTCATGGTCTGAATGGCCAGGTAGATTCTGCTTCTGTTGGAAATTAATCCTGTTAGAGACCAGAAGAGGATCCAGTGTCAGTTCTTGCATCCCTGAAATTGATGGAAGTCTGTTTGTGGAATTGTGTACTTACTCCAAAAGCATCAAAGGCAAGTGAAGGAATCTTGGAGGCTCCAGTGGATTCTAAATAAAGCCTATATCCTGTTTTTTTTAGCCAGTTGGGATACCTTCTGGATCTACAGCATATTGCTTTGGGCATAATCCATTGCCATTCTTCACAAGAAATTACATTTTAAATCACTAGAGACTGTTTTGGCACAGGGAAATAATACTTAAAATAACTTCAAAGATGTCACTTGAAAGGTTAATGAGTGAAAAGACATGAAAATCCTCATGGGTGAAATGTTCTGTAGTGCAAATGGCACTTCTATATAGACAAGGAAYGGAAAGACTTTGGTGCCCTTTTGCCAGCAGCTGCTGACCCAGTGACAGGGAGGGAATGRTCTGCTTGGTGTTTGTCTGCAAGATAAAACAAACCCTGACACTTGTCACTGGGGCCTGTGAATTGAAATATACAGATTATCACAATTCCCCTGTTTGACACTCAATTTTGTAGGGTGTGAAGCCCCCATAAACATTATTTTTTCCCAAAGTTCATGAATATAAATACTTTGATATTCAATTTCTGTTATTTGGTGCTTACTGCACAAGCAGAGGATGCAGAACAACTGCTTGCAAATACCTCATGTTTTTTGGGTAGAAAGTAGCATTAAGGGAAGAGTGAACACAGGTGAGGTGAGCAAAGCAGAAAAGCATGTGCTGTTGTTGGTACAGGCCAGCCTGATTCTGGGACAGAAATAATTCTGAGTTAYGAAGTTCTGTATCACTTCTCCAGTTGATTAATTCAAGAGACTAAACTATTGTTTGGTTGTTATGTTCTGTTTAAACCAAGCTTTCCACAGATTCCTACTATTATGTGGGCAACCTGCTGGCTCTCAGCCAGGAGATGTTGATGATGTAAAATTTGTTAGGGAGGTGAAAACCTGCAGTTAACAAGTTGAATGTTGAATTAGTGTGTAGTGTGCCAACTCTGTGAACTGTCTAAATGAGGAGGGCTATGGTAGCTTGCATCTGTGGGAATTGTACTTGTGTGTGCAGGGATTTAAAAGGCAAGGATTTGAGTGCTTTGACAATCTATTTAGAAAGAAAACACAGTGGTTTCAAATAATATGAAAGGAGACTGCTAAAACAGGTTGTTTCTTATGGAACCTTGAAATGTATTTAACGGGGGAGGCATTGCCTCTCATAAGTCAAAGTTAATGATCCTTTCAAAACTTAGCAGTAATTACTCTACTGAATGTTCTGGATAATAGTGAAAAGCTCTATTTTTGCCTCGTGGTGCAATGAGAAGCTGCCTCAGTCTGTAGATCATAGCCTGCCAGYGACCAGGTGAGGGGAGGAATCTGATGTATGGAATTCACAGATGTTCTCGTGCTTGTTGTCAATGGAAATAAGGAGCTGAGTGTGTCCATTTTGTTCTCTTGCAGATGGCACTTTAACAAGTATATTTTTGGTAAGATTAGGAGGAGAGTGATCTTTTCCTCAGCCCTTGTAGGGTAGGCATTTGTGTTGTGTAGAAAATGTTAAATAATGACTGTCACCAAAACCCTAAACTGYGGATGTAGTGGACCCTCACTTGTTTTTACTGAAAGCCAAAAATATGAGCACTTGACAAGGCTGTAAATGTTAAACTGAAGCTTCATGTTCTGAGACTGACACTGTCCTGTAAGGCCAACCCAAGGGATGTGCTGCTGCATGTCCCCCACAGAGTTTAGGAACTTAGTGGTGTTTGGGAATCCTCTTCTTTACCATCAGAACATGATGATGACAGTGCTGGGTTGGTCGTGTAGGGATGTGCCTGGAGTCTTTGGATAACTTGAATTTTGTGAAAGAGAAACTGCAGCTGCTGCCTGGAAATTCACACAGCCTGAAACATTGAACTGGTTAGTGGTGTTTTAACTCTTTCCAGACACACAGGAAAGAGTGGACAGCAGCACAGCCAAGCTTTGGGCTCAGCAGGCTGCACAGTTTTAGTCCCATCAAAGTACTAAAGGGCTGAGTTTTCCCACTGTTGTAGCAAAGTGGTTCCACCACCTCAAATGCACAGTTATCCTGTCAGGTAACACAAATTCTCTCTAACATGTGTTTCCTGCTTTCTGCTCTCACAGCAAGCCTGTACCTGCTGTTCTGTGGACATGGAAAGCAATGAGCAAGTCACTGTCAGCTCTGTCCCAGTTTCTCTTGATCTTTGCAGAGAATCCAGGGAATTAATTGTATGTGGCACTTAAAGAGCACTTTCTGATGCAGCTGTACTTCCCCTGCTTACCCAAGAAGAGTCAGAAATGTTTCATTCTTGAGGGTATTGAGGAGAGTTTAGGATGCCCCTGACTTGGTTTTCTGGAAGGGATCTTCAGAACTTCCAATCAGCACCTTTCACCAGCAGGAGCAGTAATTAGAAATGCAGCTAAATACCAGTCACTGGTAAGGCTCATCTGGTGATTCATGGCAGACACCAGATGCAAAGGGACTTGTGAGAGTTGCTGCTGCCTGTTTCAGGTGACAAGTGTGTCTGCCAAGGACCTCAGTGGCCTTGTGTGCAGCCTCTGATACTTAGCATCAAGCAAGAATTTCCATAGTCATAAAAAAATTATCTCAGTGGCTTCCATCAAGCTGGTTTCTTTATAGGAAATCTAACAAAATTAAGGAAAAAAACTATTTCCTGACAAAATATTGTGGCCATGTGTAGCTGTAAACCTGTGGTCCAGCTCCCATTCCTTGGAGTTTGCTTTCCATGTGCAACAAATGCAACTCCAGCCCCCTCTTAGTGCTGAGGGTAGGTCTGTGGCATCTTAGCAAGGCAGAAAGCAAAAACCAGAGCAGGACAGAGTCCCAGTGCAGCTGGAAAAAGGTATGTTGCTTTTTTTGACAACTTGGGAAATAGGAATTATGAAATCTACTATTTAAAAAGAACRTTTTTTTAACCCTTGGGTTGCTAGCAGTGTAAAATGTAATTTAAATCCATTGCGCCGAAGCATTTTTGTTACCAGTAGCCGAGTAGGAGATTCTACTTTTAGGTGTGTTTTCCCTTCTGCTCTTCCCATTCACAGTCCTGTTGTGGTAATTTCCTGAAGGTGTAATCTTTGTAGCATGATTGTACAAACATCCATATGAGATTCCTGACTTCTTGTTCTCACTAGAGTATGTTAAAGCAATAGTAATTTTWCTTCTGTCCTTTTCTCCACCTGCAACTTCGCTACTATTCTGTCCTAGAGGAGTCCCAGTATCCTGCTATTCAACAGACATAGATTGTTGACATGGATAACTGCAGTGTCCCTATATTCCTTTATTTTTATGGAGAAAATATAAAAGGGTTTGTTACAATGGATTTTAACACCTGAGTCATGGAACCATATTGTTGAAACTGTAAATTTTAAGGCAATTTTCTGAACTCGCTTGAAAGTGGAATGTTGCATCCTTTTATGCTATTTCCTGCTTCCTATGTAGTTTTATTCAGATTTTTTAACCTTCTTTCTAAGTTTCGGCCTCCTGTGTATTAGGTACAGTATTTTCTGCCTTTCATACTTTGTAATAAAAATGGAACATTTGTAGATTGACTGCAGTTCCCTGTGTGATGAGTGAAAACCTGGGGGGAGCAGGGAACTACAAAGACACTTCATTCCTTCTGTGTGGAGAAGAAGAGGCTGATTGCTTTGCCTTGCCTCTCCAAAGCTGGTGAAGTATATTGATCTCTCATCCTACAAATACCCAAACAAACTTGATAATTCCAGCTACTCTTAAGTTGCAAGTTTCCCCAAATACATTACTAGGAACCCAGTCACTACAGAACTCCAACAGAGTGGTTAATGCAGTACATTAAATATTTGCTTTCTTAAAAATCTGCTGCAGGGTCTGTGTATCCCAGTGTTGTTTCTGCTCATGTTTTCCAACAGTTGCTCGTTCCTTGCACAAAAAAATGGGAATTCTCTGCTGTGTAGTTTTGTTTTTAAGACAAGGGGAAGAGGGTTTGTTTTTTTGTTTTTTTTTTTTTTTGAATTCAAATAATTAGTCTCGGAGGGATTTTGAATATAGGCAAAGTGTAAACAAAGCAATTGGGCACTTCTGTAGCTTTAAATCTCTCCTGGGCAGGGTGACATCTCTAAAAGGGTGTTTTTCCACACTCAGTCACTGCTGTCGTGTCTGGAARTGGGGCCAAGAGGAGAATAGTGTGGCAGAGCTTGGAAATTTGTACCTTGGGCCTTGGCAAGCAGGACTGATGACTTCCCTAAGTATTTAGATTCAATCTAGTTCAACTAAATGCTTGGATTTCTTTCTAATTCTTTGTGTACTGCTTTGKAATAAAAGCTTATTAATGACCACAGTGGAAAGAGTTGCCTGCAAAGATGCTGCAGTGATTTTTAAGCTATATATGGACTTTGTGTTAGTAACTCCTGCTCAGAAAAAAATACTTTCTTTCTAAGAATTGTTTGTCTTTCACCCTAGAAATGCATTTGCATCCTCACAGATTATTTTTGTCCCTGGATTCGTGCTTTGGAACACTCCAGAGAAACTTTCTCAGCTCCCACTATGGTGGAAGGAGGCAGCTTGTGCAAACTGGAGCAGTGCACAAAGTGATGGACTGGTGGATAATGGGTGAAGCAGGTTGCCTGTCAGTGTGGCAAAACAAGAGGAATGCAGGTAGAAAAAAAGATGAGAGGGGTTCTGCCTTTTGTAAATATTATGGACCAGGCAACATCTGGCACAGTTGTCTTGCCCTGTGACCATGTTAGAGTCCCRGCTCTGATACCAGCTGTGAATGAAAATTAATCATCAATCAGTAAAAGGCTCAAAAATACTTGAAATAAACCCTCTGTGGTAACACAATGCACAGCAGTGGCTGTAGAGAAAAAGTGGTCTCAGATTATTCTGGGGCCTGTGACTGGAAGAAGCATTTAATTTTGAGCTTTTTCATTCGTGTTTTAGAAACAGTCCACACTGTCAGCTCAGAGGAAGTAATGATCTAAAAGCCAATAATATTTTTAATCTTCCTCCTCTTCCTCTCTCTAATTTTGCCATTTCAAAGGCACAAGAGCTTCTGGTTTTTAAGCAGCTTCAGAGCCCCCTCTGCTGGAATGCTGCTGGCAGCCAGGCCCAGCCCTGGTTCACAGGACAGGTACAGGTGCCCACCTGCTCCTCCTGGCTGGGAAAGGCTGTTGCAGGTGTGTTTTACAGGAGTTTCACATGATTCACGTTTCTGCTGGGGGAGAGATGCATTTGGGCCCATACTTATCCTGCCATGCTGTCCTAGAGCTGGGAAATGATGATAGTGTTCCATTCTCTTTGCTTTCAAAGCTGAGAATGCAACAAGGAATTTTTAGGAGAGACAGAACTGCCTGGGATTAATGAGATTATTCTTACATCTGCTGAAGACAGTGCAGAACCCTTTCATGCATCCTTTGAAGATCAGATACCCCATCCCTGGCAGTGTCCCAGGCCAGGCTGGATGGAGCTTGGAGCACCCTGGGACAGTGAAAGGTGCCCCTGCCATGGCAGGGGTGGCACTAGATGGGATTTAAGGTCCTTCCAACCCAAAGCATTCAAGGATTCTCTGGTTCTGGTTATAGGGTTTCTCCTCCTCAATCCCTTCTGTGACTCTGGAGTCCAAGATGTAGAATAAAGAAGTTTTGGCATGGGACAAGGCTCAGCCTGGAGCCTGCTCTGCTCCCCAGGAAGGATGTGTCTACCTAAACAAGAAGGGAAGCAGGAAGGAAAGAAGAAATAGTACATCTGATAGCAAGGAAAAGGGGCTCTTTCAGTCAGGTATGCTTCAGAAAATGGAAATACTACCACAATAGAAAAWAAGATGATGGCATAGTGATTAAGACACTAGGAAAAGGTGCCAAGAGTTAAATCCCAAAGGTCTACTCCAGACTTCCTGTGTAACTTCTAACAAGTCACTGTCTCTCTGTGCAATGCCCTTAAGTCCCTAAAATAGGGATTACACTTCCTTTTCTTAGTTGATGCTYCGTGACAGCATTAAAGAATTGGGCCTTATAAAGTTCCTTTAAAACAAATGGGCTGACTGGAAACAGAGGAGCTCTGGAGAGTCTCTGTGAATATCTTTACTGTTGATTTTAACATTAAATGTCATCAGACAATCTGAATAAATTCAAGAATTAAGTCTGTTCTGCAGTTGCTGTTTACAGGAGTGAAGCTTCTCTGCTGGAAAGCTGCAGCTTTGGAAGGATGTGGACAATCAGGGTGGAAAACCACAACATATCAGCAGGTGTAAAACAAATAACCTGATCCTCATCAGGAACTGCAATGGCAGGGCAAGGAGAACTGGGTTCAGACTGATAGAAAGAAGGATTTGATGGGATATTTCCTCCCTGGGAGGGAGGGCAGGCCCTGGATGCCTGGCAGTGCCCAAGGCCAGGCTGGACAGGGCWTGGAGCACTTTGGGACAATGGAAGGTGTCCCTGCCCATGGCTGGGGGTGGCACTGGGGGGTCTTTAAGYRCCCTTCCAACCCAAACCCTTCTGGGATTCTGTGATTCCAGCACAGCATTAAGTACACAGTGAAAGTCAGAAAGGAATTATTCATTTTTTTCTCAAATTACACAAAAAAGGGGCACTTATTTTGGRAGAAAGTTGGATTGCAGTTCAGAAAGGATTTACCAGCTTGTCAGGGGTAAAAAAAAAAAGGTGTGAGGGTCTGTAGTGGTCCAAAAAAAGTCCTGATGGCARTTGCATGTAGATAGTGATGTGAGAATGTCTGTAAAATGGGGAAACCACAAACCAAGAGATAAAACTGTTGGTTTACACATTAGGCTTGACAGGTGGGTGAAGTGATGAGCTGTTAAGGACAAATCATTCRATTTTCAATTTGGTAGAAGGTGCAGGGAAGCTTCAGTGCAATCCAGACACCCTGGGCAGTGGGAGATGGGAGGAGTGAGTTCCACCAGGGTGGGTGTCCCTGCCATCTGCCAGGAGCTGCTGCCTCCTGTCACAAGCTGCCACTCGCTGCTCTAATATCTTTTTGGACTCACTAAAGCAAGTTTCTGCACAAAGGACATGGAATCATTCTCCTTTAGCAGGACAAGATAGGCAAAAATAGCAAATGGTGAGGTGATGATGGAGTGGTTTGAAATCAGGGCTGGTGCAGTGGGGGATTGGCACTGAATTTCTGCCTCCCAGGGCATGGGGTGGGATCTTACCTCTCTTAGAAAAGCCTTTTTATAATGATCCTGGCACAAAGAGTGAGCATTAAAATCAAATTTGGTGATGAACAAAAGTGGGAGGCTTTGATAATATGAGGGAACTGGAGTATCTTGGAGATTGGATGACTGAAGTGTGAGAAATAGAGATGAGATTAAATGTAGCAGCAGAGAGTGCAAGGATGTGAATTTATGGACAAGGAGAAATCTGTGGAGTATTTTATTGGAAATTATGAGGACAGGAAACTGAGATGTAGTGGTTGGTAAAGGATAGTGATAAGCCATCGTGAAGCTGTGAAAAAGRATGTCAAAAAGTGGTTCCAAGATTAATAATGATGCTGTCAAATGAGAGAGGAATTCAAATTGGAACAGGGACAAAAAGCTACCAGCTTGATACCACAAATACAAGACTTGTATTAAGAAGGGAAAGTGGCTGGGTCTGTGGATTCCTTTTCCAATTTCTGTGTCTACCTGGGATGACACTCTAAGAGCTTTTTATTACCCTGACAGTTAAAAAAAATTAAAAAAAAAATAATTCTGTTACAGATAATGTTGTCATGTTTTGACTAAGTCCCAAATCCCTCCTGATGGGTAGGTTCAGATTCCTGCAGTTTTTCAGACCTTTGAGCAATTTCCCTTTCCAGTCTAGTTTTCTTGTCCGTGTGCCTTCCCCGGGTTCTGTAACCCCTTTGACATTGCTGCCGTGCTGTTTGTGAGCAAAYCCACTCCCAGACATTGGCAGATGGAGAAGCAGCAGCTGGAACATCTGCTCCAGGTGGGGTTCCCAGCAGCAGGGCAGCCCTGGCCACCACAGGGAGTCAGGGCTGGGCTCCTTTTCAAAACAACAAACCCCTTCTGCCGTTCCTTTGGTGGAAAGGACACCATGGAAATACCATCCTGCAGGTGCGATGGACACACGCTGGGAAAGAGCAGGCTGGGTGTTGTTTCAAAGGTATAATTTGATTTAAACACAGGGAGGAGAATGAGGTGATCTTTAAGGTCCCTTCCAACCCAAAGCATTGCTGATTCAGAGTGGAATTCCTGGGTTAGATTGGATGATGACAGAAGCACATGGTGTGTGAACTGAGTTACCCAGCAGTTGCATCAGACATGCAGTCATGCAATCTAGCATGATTTTTTAATTATAATTCATTAGTTCATTTTAAGGGAGCGTTTCTTCTCGTTAACCCTGTGGCTGGATTCCCGGAGGTCCTTTACTGCAGGTACAGCACGGGCAGAAGGACAAAATTGGGTTTTTCCTTTCTATTCTCTTTTCTGGACCCGGCCCCGTGCTGCCGTCACTCACACTGATTGACAGCAGAAGGGGGCGTGGTCTGCCATGCCCCGCCTCAGACGGGCGGGGGGCGTGGCTCCGCCGCGGCGCAATGGGCCCCCGTGATTGACAGCCGGCTCCGCGGGGAGGCGGGGCGGGCGGCGCGGCTCCTCGCGCGCCCATTGGCCAGCAGCGCKGTCGGGTGTGCGCCCCGGCGGCGCCGATTGGCGGGCGGCGGCGGGTGCCGCTGTGATTGGCAGGAGGCGGCGGGTGCGCGGCGGCCGCCGAGCGGTTTGTTTTGCGGGCGGCGGCGGCGGGGCCGGCCCGCACGGACCGGCGGCACCGGGACGCACCGGCAGCGCCTGCGCCCTCCCGCCCCCGCCCGCCGCTCCCGGAGCGCGGCCGCCGGGAGGAGGCGGCGGCGCGGGGCCTGGGAATGTGGCGGCGGCGGCGGCGGCTCTGAGCCCTCCCCCTCGGCCCGGCCGCCATGGAGCCGCGGCGGTGACAGCGCCGTCCCGCAGCGCCCGCCGTGAGCGGGGCCGCCGCCCGCAGACATGGGTGAGGAGCGGCGGAGAAGCACCGGGAGCCGGGGCCGCGTCATGGGCCGGGGCCGCTGCGGGCGGGAAGGGGCGGCGGGGGCTCGGCCGGGCCCCGCTCCGGGCCGCCGCTGCTGCTGCGGGGCGCTCGGACCCGCCGGGGCCGGCGCGGGCGGGCCCGGRAGCGGCAGCGCCGCGGGGAGCGGTGGATTTTCAAAGATTTGGTTAAAACGGTGTAAATCGGTGTTTACCGAAACGTGCGGTGCCCCSGGCTGGTAGCGAACTTGGCCAGACGCAGCCGGCGGGAGCTGCGGGCCGGGCTGAGCTCAGGGGGCTCCTCCAGCTTCCTTCCAGAAGTTGGCTCTGCTTGAGASGGGAATTGTTGTGCTCAAGCTTAATCGGAGAAATTTCTAATATTAAGTGCAATTTGGGAATCCATCAAAATAGATTTTGCTTTATGGAGCTCCCCCCGAGTTCTTGTTTGCCATTCTTAGCCCAGACAGCAACATGTAAAAACAAGTAAAGGAGTTGGAAGAACTCTTTTTCAAGAGGAAAATGTTATTATGAGGAGCTGCCATGACTGAATTGGATTGATTAATTCAAATTAATTTGGATTTGGACTGTATGTCCTGTATAAAGAACTGCTTATGGAGGGGGTCTTGTGCCTCCTAATTCTGTTCTCAGTTTAAGGAGAGGTGATAGAATTAAACTTTTAATTGCTCTAAACCAGAACCAATACTTGCATATTGGCAAGGAAATTCCTGCTTTTCTAAGTCTGGAGTTTCATGACTTCATGGGCTACAACTCAAAAAAGTTTCTTCCCCACAACCAAGTTTGGTTTTCTAAGACTCTCCTTAATGTAGTCTGTATACATAATTAACTTTTATACTTTAAATTCAAAGAGCATTGCAAATGTTATTCTACAACTACTTCAATATCTCTTTACTCTGTTTTGATTTGGTAAATACAACAAATTCATGCAAAACCATCACTAGATTTCTCTGSTWCAAAGAGGAATAGTGTAATCCACTCTGTTTAGAGCAGCAGGGTGCTTCATAAACTTAAAATGGTTTAGAAGTAGGAACTTGGATTTCCATGAAAGTGTTTTCCAATGGCAATTGGACCTGTATTTGTAAACATGTGAGCACAGAATGAAAAAACACAATTTCATGGACCACGCCACCATAGCATTGTGTGTATCATGGCACAGCTGCAAGCAGATTTTCCCTTTGCAATYGGAAAAACCTAAATTCATTCAGCAACTGTGACCAAATAATCTGATTAATAACGGATGATGGGCTGTGCATGAGGCTCTGACTCTCTTTGGTGTGGTGTTTAACCCACCTGAAGGATGTGTGCAGTGCTGATGTCGGGGTTTGCCGAGCTCAGCGGTGCAGCTGGGGCTCACCTGAGCGGATCCGGGACAGTCCCTGAGGTTGATTTCCCTCCTTGGCAGGCTGGAGAGCAGGSAGCTGCAGCCCGAGGTGTGCAGGGGGAGCGGGGCTGCCTTTGGGGAGCAGGCCCTGCTCCCTGCAGCCTTCCCCTCSGCTGGCTTTTCCTGCCTGTGTCACTTCCTTCCCTTGGCTCACACGCACCCGGTGACAGCGCGCAGGGAGCGGGGCTGAGCCTGCAGGTCAGCACCGGCTCAAACCCAAATCCCAGTCCTTTCCTTTAACTTGTGAATGAGAACAGGGACCCTGAATATATCCTGCAAGGATAAGCCTCATAGAGATCTCTGATTTTTCCTCTCACTCTACAAACCAGYTTGTTAGTGACTTCCTAAAGCTTGCACTCAGCAGCATTTTGGTACCACTAAAACTGCCCACAGCAAAGGACTCGAAACTCTTTTCAACTCTTTCTGCTTTTTTGAGACCTCTGCCATAGACACAATTTGTCTAAAATTTTCTCATTGCCCCAGGATCTGCCAGTCACTCACCCAAACCAGCTTTGCTGTTGTTATGGTAGATAACAAACACACAGATGTGTTCACTTCTTTCTCTTTTACACAATATGRCATCATCTGTCCCACCATGACACCATCTAAAACATGATCCTGGACTCGGGGGGTTCACAGACATATGCAGGTACTTCTGCTGTTCTTTGTGATTTTTTTTTTCTTTTTCTAAACTGTTTCCATTTCTGACTTGTTCAGACCTGTGTAACAAACCAAGGATTGGTTGAAGTAAATGCTTTGTGGAGAGGAACAACTTTCTCTGTGAGCAGCAGTTCGCTTTTATCGAAGTTATAAAAATCCTTGAGTGTAGTTTTTAAAACATGAAAAGCATTTCCTGGACAACATCTTTCCCGCACAAAGCAGAACTGTGTTTCCCAGACCTACTGGAGACCAGGCAAAACAGGGTCTCTCAGTGCTCCAAAAATTGCTTCATTTTCATTTGTAGCAGCTTCTGCATTGTGCAGTTAATGTAAGGCTGCTCCATGTGCTRCTCCAAGTCAGTCTATGGAAATCCTCTCTTGGGATAGAACTAAAGAATATTCATGCTTCTCAGCATTAAATCCATCATAGTGCTGTCCTCACCAGATACACTTTTTCCCTGTGCAAGCTCAGATCAGTATTTGACTTTATTTTATCCTTTTAAGAGATAAATACTCTGTCATGTCCTACCTCATCAACATAGGGATGAATTAGAGGATGTATGGTTTGGTAGTAGGGAACCAATAGCTCTGTGTAAGACTACTAAAAAATGTATKATAAYATTCAAACTCACCTGAAGTTGTTCCATCCCCTTTGTTAGAACATTAACTGTTCCCATTTTATGAAGATAAATAATAATTTGGTGTTAGAATGACTGCAYTGAGTGAGATACAGACCTTTTATGGCACTGACTGGGGTTTGTAGAATATCCTGAGTTGGGAGGAACCCACAGGGATGGTGGAGTCCAGCTCCTGGTCRTGCTCAGGYCACCCCAACAATCCCACCCTATGCCTGAGAGCATTGAGCTCCAGTGTTTGCCAGATGCTGCCCTTCAGAGTTTGTGTTGTCAAGTCACAAATTGCCTCAGCTAATAAATAAATTCACTTCATAGCCGAGCTGCAATCTGTAATAGAGYACACACAGTTGGCTGGATGTGTCCTCTGTGCCACAAGTGAGTGACTGCTGACTCCTGGGGTAGAACACCTGTAGCCAGCCACTGATCTTTGTTTTCCAGTGATGATACTGTTTAGAGGAGAATTRTTATTCTCAGACCTATTCTTTGATGGACTTGATTTCTTGTCATCAGCCCTCAGCTATAAACTGCTTTCATAGCTCGTTTGCTTCTTGCCCAAAGGAACTCTGCCAAGACAAGCTCTTCTTCATCCTCCTGGTATCTGGCCAAACCCAAACTGCACTGTAGTGGAAAACTTGTGTCCCAGCTCTTCCCTGAGTGTTTTGGGTGGTAGGAACATCAGGGGTGTTCCAGGCCATAGGTTGTAGTYTTTTGTTGTGCACAGTTTCAGCCTTTGTCTGCCAGGTGACTCCAAGGCTGTTGTTAATACCATCAAAAGGAAAGAATACCAGTAAATTGGAGACACTCCAGTAAAGGTAAAAGGTTAAATGTTCAACTGTAAAGTTGGAAACTTACTTAAAAAAAAAAAAGGAAAAAGTTGTGCCATTGCCTACCTGGAACTTTAGCTTCATTCACAGCTGTTTCTTCACATTTTCATCCCACAAGGGGTTACTTAGTGCTGAGATAGATCCCAGCACTTATTTCCTTTGGCTGATGTGCTTCTCAAAAAGCAGCCTCTTGCTTTGGTTGTGTTACTTACACCACTTGCTTCTTTTACATGCAGTTGGAATGTCAAGGAGTGCTCTCCCCTCTCCACTGCCACAATGTGGTTATTGTCTCATTTGGCTTGTCTTGGACAGCAGAGATTTGCTGGGTTTTGATTTGGACTTTTTTATACTCTCTGCTCTGCATTCCTTTTTTAAGATTTTTTTCTGTAATTAACACCTTCTGCAGATGCATTGGGAAATTCTTTTCCTTCCCTTTCAGGATCTGGTCTAGGCTTGATGTTTCTGGTGTAACATTGTGGAGTCCACAGTGGATGTATCTCAGATGTTGGGTGCTCTCAGGACCAKGTTAGGATTCGCCTTCCAGTGCCTGAAGAGAGCCTGCAAGAAAGATGGAGAGAGACTTTACAAGTGGACAGGACACAGGGAATGGCTTCCCACTGCCAGAGGGCAGGGATGGATGGGATGTTGGGAAGAAGTTCCTRCCTGTGAGGGTGAGGAGGCCCCTGGATCCCTGGCAGTGCCCAAGGCCAGGCTGGATGGGGTTTGGAGCAGCCTGGGACAGTGGAAGGTGTCCCTGCCATGGCAGGGGTGGCACTGGATGGGCTTTGAAGTCTCCTTCAACCCAAACCATTTTGGGATCCTGTGAAAGCTAAAACAGACCTGGGCAGAAACTATTGGTTTTAGCAAAGATAATCCTAGTGTGACTGTTCTGTTCTGACTGGGACTTCAGCTGTTTCCTCCTTACAAAGAGGTGTATTTTTCTCATTCTGCTTTTCACTTTCAGCAGGATCCACTCCCTGCGTGCTTTACAAGCCGTATGTGTCCCACATCTGTCATCTTTAAACACTGCGAAAATCTAGTTTGTTATTCAGACATTGATTAATTATGAAGCCYGTCTTCTGCATAAAACATAAGCTGACTGCTTTGGAGAGACTCGTGAACAAATGCACGACACAAAATTGCAGAAACAAATCATCCCACTGAGTCCCTTTTACAGGGAAGTACCAGTGTGAGCCAGTCCATCCTTTGATGTTCAGCAGCTGTTCCCAGGACAGCTCTTCCAAATGCAAGTGATTACCTATCAAACCAGTGCCATGAATCAGGGATMACTGTGTAGCCATGGTGGATTCTTAAAATTAAGTTTCAGCTATTTACAAATCAGCTTCAGAAATGCACATTTCAATTCAAAGTTCTCAAAGTGGCAGAGTGAGGGAAGAAAGGAGGAACTGTGATAACCTCATCTGGCTCACATCACTTCCAAAAATCCCAATTATCAAAAAAAAAGCTTTTCTTTCAAATCTAGGGTTCAGGTCCTCCCAAACTCTTTTAGAAAGGGCAGATTCTCCTGGGCATGTCTGGAGCTGATCAGATCATTGCTTCAAATTCCATACCTAAGTAATGCCTTAATATCAGGAAGGATTTAACTGAGTGTATTATTTGCCAAGGAAACGACACTTTATCSCTAAAACCTTTTTGAGTCTTGCTATGTGAGACAGCAGCCAGGCAATGCAGAGGGCAGGAGAGTGCCAGGAGCAGTGCCAGCATGAGGTGCTGCTTTGTTAGGACAGAACTTCACTTGGCAGCTTCCTTTACCTTTTGCAATATCAAGAATTTAGGGTCCTTACCCTTGCTTAAGGAAAGGATTCATTTCCATAGCTTTCAGACCTTCARCTACCATCCATCACAGCTATTGTGCATTTCTCTCTTTTTACATCTTTTTTTCTCTAAGCACAAAGTTCTGCTAAGTACCACTTCTCAAAACAAACAGGCAGTGGGAGAGAATACTTTAAATTGGTTACATCAGGAATCTTCAGAAAGTAATTCTTAGTCAGTGGAACATAGAAGAAAAAAATCAATGTGTGTCTTTATATTGCTGCAAGGCAAGAAGCCTTGAATTGAACCTGCTGCATTTTACTTTGCCAGCTGACAGTGTTCCTAGTGCTGGACAACTTGAACCTGTTCAGCAGATCTTGAAATCTCATAAAATGGTTTGAATTTTATTCCATCAGCTTGTTCTGAGGGAAGAGAGGAACGTGTTGGGGCAATCAGTGCAAGTGGATTTGTGTTCACAGATACTCCAAGATGAATCTTTGTCCAGATTTTCATTTCTCTTTCTACTGGCTGTGGTTTGTTCCACTAGCAGGCAAGAATTCAGTGTTAACAGGACATAAAATGGGAAAGAACAGACTTTTCCCAGGTTTTCCTTGGCAGAAGCATGTCAGCTTGCCCTTCCTAAATGACCTGTGATAGTCTYGCAAATCTGTCCAGGTTTTGCTGTTTGTTGTGAAGACTTTTGAACAGAATTAGYGGCTGGGGATATTCATTCTCATCCATACTCTGCCCAGATCCTTCTGTGATATTGGACAAGTGACTTAACATTTATCTGTCAATTTATTATGTCATGACATTCAGTTAATTTTGGGCTTTTTTATGACTAAATTAAATCACAGTGTATTTGCAAAGATCCTAAAAAGGATTGTTGTTCTGTGAGCTAGCAGAAAACCAGTGTAGAAGTGTCATAGCTGCAGAAATGTCATGGTTGATGCTCACTCAGACAACTTACTCCTAAAATTCTTGTGCATCACAGATGAACAAGAGGCCTTGAAGTCCATCATGAAGGACCTGGTGGCACTCCAGATGGGCAGGCGTCACCGCCTGCCTGGGTATGACACCATGAAGAATAAGGACACTGCTCACTCCAACAGACAGGTAAAATGGTTTGTGAATGCCTGAACTGGTGACCTGGGACAGAAGGGACAGAGCAGGTGGACAGAGGATCTGACTGGCTCAGATCCTTGGCTCTGTCCTGTGCTTCCAACAGCCAAAGCATCAAATGGGAAATAGCTCCTTGATCCTGCTCAGGCTGGGGCAAATATGGTAGCTTTTATATATTTTATATTTTTACATAAGATTAATGTCTCTTATACACATCTACTGCTCAGGCTGGGGCAAATATGGTAGCTTTTATATATTTTATATTTTTACATAAGATTAATGAATATCATATATAAACTGTATATATTATATATGCTGTACATTTATGTAATTCAATAAAATATTTAATATATATTACATTATACATGTATGTATACTGCATTTTCCTCATATGTATTTTTTATGGGGTTTGGTCTGCCCAGCTAAAAAAATTTAGCAGGTGGCTTTCTGATTTCACAGTCATATTTCCATTTTTTAAAGTTATTTTATTATTTTTTTAAAGAAAAAACACAATGCCAGCAGTCCCCCCCTCTTGGGCAGCCCTGCAATAATGAACCAGTGTGCCTCTGCAGTGGAAGAAAAAAAAATTCCGGTAAGAAAACCYACTTCATTTCCATATTAGCAATTATAAATTAGGAATATGTCTTCAAGTTGTGTGCAGTGACTTCATATTATTCCTGTGCTGTTAGCTGCATTGTTTCTTTACTGATCAATTCAAATGAGTTCTCTAGATTTTTTTTTTTTTTTCATTTTGGAGTAATTCTAGACTAAATTCTTTCTCTTCCCACATCTAAAAACCACTCTTGAAGGTTATGTGTGAGTGACCACCTGCAGCTGGTCGTGGCTGGGATTGGGAAGGTCATTTTCCSTGGTCCAGCACTGCAGGAATTCCGTGTGCTCCCAGGGACTCCGTGGGTCCTTTTGAACTGCATTCTTGACCACTGGGCCTGCCAGAAACTTCCTCRAGCTAAAGAGCATTTCCTGGCCACGTTTTTTTTGAAGTTCCTAGATGTATGATTGCCTATTGTCTGAGGCTTTCACAGATGGCTTAATCTATTCCAATCACATAAATTGTGCAGGAGAAATGATGGAGTCTTATCAGAGTAGATTTTTCCCTTTTATTTTTATCTTTCTGACCTAAATTGGGATTTGAACTTCAATGTCCAGAGTTGAAAGTTCAGCTTGTTGACTCTTGCATGCCACCCAGCATCTTCTGAGTTTACAGTGACTGCACAGGTTGCACAGTCAGTGCTTTTAACTATCAGATGGTCGTGATGATCCCTTTGCTGAAACCTCAGAACTTTAAAAGGTGACACAGAATCAGCCTGTTTGTAACTCTGAGTTTCAGGGGCTGCATTTTTGAAAAAGCAGTGATTTAGTCCATGTCTTAAGAATAAAGAATAATAAATAGGAATAAAAATTCAAAAATAGGACTAGGAATAAAAAATGTAGCACATTCCCTCTCTGTTTCCTGCCATGCATGCTTTGAGGATGCTTAAAGAAAATTGCCTTCAGATTAATAAGCAGTTAGGATTGAATTTCAGATTTTTTCCARGCAGTGTTAAAGATAGATTAATTTTTTTCAAAGTTTATTTCAATGTCCTCTGTTTAAGTGTTCGTTTGCAAAAATTACAGCTTATTTTTTACCCCTCTTCTTCTCTTTCTCCTTCAGCAGTTTCTCCATTCTTCACATGCTGTCTTCATGTATCAGCCACTTGCTTCCACAGTCTGCTTCAGCTTCCATGGAGAAAGTTAAAATACTAAAATCATAATATGGTGCATTTGTGTGCTGTTGTGTGTGCCAGAGTTTGATTGTGAGCTCACCTTTTGTTCTTTSTCCTGCAGAATGATGTCAGGATAAAGTTTGAACATAATGGGGAGAGACGGTAAGTTGGCCTTCACTGCTTTGATTCTTTGCTTGGGAGAATAATTTAGTCATCAGTAATTTAGCTTAAATAGTTTGTTGGCTTTGCTTTCCTTTTTCCTGAATGGAAATCAKACAGTGAAGGCAATAGCAAACAGCTCACACACAATTTGGTTATTTTTAGAGATCAGTGTGTCATAAAACACTGATTTATTTCCATAACATTTATTTGTAAGTGAACTGCAGAATTTTTAAAAGCTGTCCAGCCTGAAAAAAATTTAGCCTGAAAGTCTTGTTTCAGATATGTTCCCATTTTTTCATTTAACTGAAACCAAATGAAGCTGATCAAATCAGCATCATTCTTTTCTAYTTTCTCACTTCCTGATGCCCTGTCACTATCACTGCCCTGCTGTGATTGAGCAATAGATACAATAAGGGGAGATTTTTTTTCTCATTGGTGTAAAACCTTCTTTGTTATTTCCTCTGATAGTTGGTTTTGAAAGACATTCTTTTACAAAAAAAAAAAAAAACAGAAATAACTGAAATAGCGGTTTCAGTTTTTACAGCATTGTTTTCAATGGATAAAATTGCTGAAATATTTCAAAGTAGGTCCCAAAAAGCCTCTTATTTGCCATCAATCCAAGAGGAACTCTTGAAACATTTAATGACTCGTGGCTGTGTGAACTCAGGAGGGCTCCAGGCTTGTCTGTGGTCTCTGGGTCTGCTCTCACTGGYGGAAAACATGACCTTGATGCTGGGCTATAGTGTCCATATTTTGGAAGATATTAATTGGCTTGTAAGCATGAATGTATYTGCCATCTTCACAGCCATCTTGGGAGATGGTTTATCCCAGGCCAGGCAGTACTTCCAACATGAAGTAGTTCACAATTTCATGATAAAATGCAAATTTAATGTCCATGGCACAGGAGGACAAGTTGTCTGTAGTGGCCCTCACAGCCTGTTCTAGCAGAGGTTATTGGCCTGGTTGTTGAAGCTCCTCTGTCAGATTTTGGGATTTCTGTTAGGAAAGCAGAATTGTTCTTTGTTGGCAAAGCAGGCTGTGGAGAATAATTTCTACTCTTCCTCAAAACTTGAACTGTGTCTTTCACTGAAATSCTATGTGATGAATTCTCTCAGTGACTTCTTGTGCTGTGGGAGAAATTTTGCAGGTAATCATCACTGGGATTTGCTTCTTCCTTTGTCAGCCAGGTCTGCTCAGCACTATTCTGTGTCATGAGCTTTGTGGGGACAACAACAGAGCCACAGTGGGACATGTCACAGTTCCTTGTCACACTGTGTCAGGACAGGGGAACTCTCCTGTCACCACAGGCTTATCATCTTGCCTGTCTGCTGGGTGCATTCCAGGGGGCAGAAGGGTTTTCTCCTGGGTTTTTTTTTCCCTAAAATGAAAAGGTTGATTGTGTGTCAGTCTAATCATGCAGTTGTGCTCGCCCGAATTCCCTGCTCCCAGCACAGTGTGCAGTTCCAGACAGGGAGCTTGCACCAGAATGTCAGTGTGTGTGCTTGGTTTCACAGGAGCTGCCAGGTCTAACCACAAATATTTAAGGTGGTCAGGCAGGAATGGGCTCCTTAAACCCTGCAGTCCAGGATTTTGTGTTAGAGGAGTGCACAGAGTTTTTAAACTAATAAAATTAGTGGCACCTGAGAACAGCTCTGCTTTTGAAAGCATTGAGTGTAGAATGGGAGCCTTTATAAGGGACTGAGAGCCASATGGCATTTGTGTGGTGCCAGAGCACTGTGATTTCATGTATGGGTTTCTTAGGAATATGTAGAAAATGTTATTGTGGGCAGCTTTTTAACAAGGACAATTATTTCCAAACAGCTGAATGTTGTAGGTCTGGTAGCAAGATAACCCTTCATGGGAAGGGGCTGAGSAACACAAGGGTTATTTCAAACAAAAGCTGCATCTCTTAAAAGGATACCCAGGGCTGATGAGGCTGTGTGGATGGATGACTGGGAAACCAAACCTTCTCTCCAAAGCACAGGTTCATCCCAGAGCCACAGAATCCCAGGATGGTTTGGGTTGGAAGGGACCTCAAAGACCCAGTGCCACCCCTGCCATGGACAGGGACACCTCCCACTCTCCCAGGTCACTCCAAACCCCATCCAGCCTGGCCTTGGGCACTGCCAGGGATRCAGGGGCAGCCACAGCTTCTCTCTGTGGCCCCTCTCCCCCCCTTTSCCCACAAACTCCTGTGAGATAATTCAGGGTCTCACTGAGTTGGGCAAGAGCAGGTCTTGAGTTTCTGTGGTCCACTCTGTGACTTGGAAGTCCAAACAGTCCCTTGAATTAGTTTTCTGAATTAATCAGTCATTTGTAGTGTGCTGATGTAGCAAAAGAAATAGGAGGAAGATAAATATTAAAAACCTGAAAGATTTTTCATTGCAAAAGATATTTTTTTCTGAAAGTTAACTAGCAGAAATTGCATSGGAAAGAACACTAATCTTCCAACTGAGGACAAAAAGTATAACCAGATATTTTAATASTTCATGTGTGAAGAGGATCTTGGATTGTTTAGCCTGGAGAAGAGTAGGCTCAGGGGAGACCTTGTTGTATCCTGTTATTTCTGCCTCGTGACAAGTTTGTTAATTGGTGCTCACAATCCAGCTCTTTGTGGCAGAATCTCATCTGTGCCAGAGCAGGTGGTATTTTTTAAGCCAAGGTGCACAGGGRATTTGTATCCTGTTATGTGAAAGACATTTATTCAAAAAAAGGATTCTTTTCTGCCCAGGGACAAAGGGATTCTATTTGAAATCTCCAGCTGAATATTGCATTTTGACAAACTGTATGGAAATGGGCCAGAGATCAATAATTCCTTATTGAAATAATACGTATAAATTTAAATTTGAAAGGTTCCCTACTTGCTTGTGGATGAAAGGAGACCATTCAGATGTGTTTTTAATGGTTCAGCCATGTGATTTGATTGCATTATCAGTGTATCTCTGGAGTGAGGCAGTGGCTCTCTTTCCTCCCAGGATTATTCCGTTTGTCCGTCCCGTGCGTTACGAAGACGTGCAGCAGAAAGTGAAAACAGCCTTTGGGCAGCCCCTGGACCTCCACTACATGAACAACGAGGTACTGAGCTCTCAGTTCTCTCTGCATGACACCTCCTTTCCTCAGCACAAATTCCATATCCAGAAATTTCATTTCTGGGTCTTTCTTTAAATACAAACCATCGTTGAATCCCTGATCCAAAAGGCAAATGTGCTGATCCTGATAAAGCATCTCACTGATGTGTGTGTTGTACAAACATCAGCATCTTGTTCCCTTGTTCTMTGTTGCTTAGGACACTCTCTTTCTACATGAAACCCAATTTTCACTTGATCATTAGTTCTGTATTCATWAGTATTCTAAGACCATTTTCTCATCAGAGATTCAAGGGCTGACAAGTCTATGCTCTTTGCAGACAGCAAATCCAGGTAGCAYTTCATACTTTTGTGGCTTTAGAGGAATTTGCATTCAGGTCAGCCATTTCTCTGACATGGGAGGAAAACCTCATTAAAAAGTAAGACAGCATGGGAGTGAAAATTTGTGGAATAARTGAGCAATCAGAATCCTGTTTTACAGTCTGGTGTTTTTCTAATGTTTGTTTAAATACCCATTGTAGAAGTAGACTTTTTCTTTTCTGTCTTTTCTAATGATTTTCTCCCATGCTCTTTATTTTGCAGCTCTCTATTCCTTTGAAAAACCAAGATGACCTGGATAAAGCTGTGGATCTCTTGGACCGGAGCTCCAATGTGAAAAGCCTGAGGATCCTGTTGCTGTCCCAGGACAGAAACCATGTGGGTAACAACTTCTGGGACTGCAGCAACATCAAGGGCTTTACCCTTAAGACTCTAAAGCATGATGGCAGCATTAATTGAGTGTGACAGGGATTATAAAATCACTTTTCCCAGGCACAYATGCATGTGTTTATCCTCTTTGCATTGGCTCAGCTATAGGTGTCTTTTTGTGTTGGGTTTTTTCCCTGACTTCAGCAGCTSTTTGGGGGCTGAAACATTGCAGCTTTTTAAGCAGGGTGACCTCATTAGCACCTTTATCCAGCTCCCATGGACCTGCCCATGATGGAGTTTATGTGACTTAAATCAGACTCTTTCCTTACTCCTTTCAAGTGTATGCACTCATTAAATGTGCAACCATCCAGTCATTTAATATTGAATTAAAGTATTTGAGTTGTTGCACCTTCTTTGCCTGTCATGTTCAAATAATTTTCGGAAGTCAGAATTTATTTCCTTGAGGTGTCTTTGGTTATGTTCTTTTCAAATAAGATAAATTCTGTAACTCAAGAGGAGGGGAATATTACACCTTCTTGTAAAACTAGGTGTGTTGGGTCAAGGTTAAAATTGAAAGTGTCTGCAGGTATTGAGCCCCTGCTTTGACACAGAATCTCAGTGGCTTGGGGGAGGTTTCATGTGTCTCACTCCRCTTCCTGCTTTGAATGAGATGAGAGCTCTGTAGAAAAATTATCTTTAATTAGATAATATCTATYTAAGTTCAGGGGAAGGATGAATAAATTCATCTTGGCATCTCCTGACTGTTGGTGCTATTAAACTCTCCAGAATTTATTTTTACTTAGTCTGAGTTATGAATTTACTTTTTAAAGGCTGTGGGGAGTCAGATTGCTTCTGAAACAGTGCAAGATTCAGAGTTTATCTCTGCTGGCCAAGGTGGCTGATGGAAATTGGAGGTGCTTCTATGTTCTGGTCTCAGGGGGTGACAGGAGCCCTTCAGGTACCTGGTAGTGTCAGGCACTGAGACCTGCAAATCATGCATTTGGGTTGAGCTGCACTTGTTCTAGTTCTCTGACTCCTGTTTTACACCCTAATTGTAAACCTGGCTCTTTTGATGTCTTTTTGGTTGTGTTTTCTGAATTAATAAGATTTCAGGCTCTAGAACTGTTGCTCAGCACTTTCTTGGTACAAAGCATAATTTTTTTTTAAAACTGTGGCCAGACTGCTTGAGCTGCTTCATCTCGCTTTATTTTGTTTTATTCTTTCCATTTTACCCAACAGACCAGTTCTTCACCCCACTCTGGACTGCCCAAGCAAGTCAGGATTAAAACTTCCCAATCTGTAGGGGATGTGAGCACACCCTACCAYCAGCCAGAACCCAGAAGCAGGCATCTGTCTGTCAGTGAGTATTTTTGCCACTTCTACATGTTTTTGTTTGTTGAAATGTAGCTTTTGGGCACTAGTGTTTATGGTATAGCATTTAAGAGAGCCATGAGAAATTGAAAGGTTATTCTGGGACAAGGCAGTTCATTTTCAAAAGCTCTTAATATGTTTACAGTAGAATGTTTCAAAGTTCCTTGCTAAGTTGTGGAACAGCTGAGGAGCTGCTAAATGGGATGTCCTAAAGCCGGAGCCATTGTGGTTAGAAATTTGGAAAGCTGATGTGAGTCTATTWAGCTTTTTATTTAGATTGGCAATTTCAGTTCATGTAACCTAGATTTGATTTTTTTTTATGTTGGGCTTTGGAATCTCTCCTGACTCCTGTAATCAAGCATTTTGCTAGGAATTAGTATTGCATATCCAGCTAGTGTCCTACATTCTGAGTTGCCTCAACTTTCACTTCTAGAKTTATCAGCACAAGACAAAATCAGAGGTGCACAAAAGATAATAAAAAAATCAGAGTAATATGTACCTTTGTCTCATTTCCTTGGGTTTCTGTTAGCCCGGTGAACTCCCTTTTGGGGGAAAGGTTCATGTAAGACTTCTGTAGCTTTTATGACTTCCATCTCTGGCAGATTTGTCTGATTTCTCCCAATTTCTGTGTTACAACCRACTCCAACCATGCAGCACAATTCAAATCTGTTCTTGAACGATTCTCAAAGCTGTTAACCTTTATATGAAAAACTAAAACKTGTAAAACACCTTCAAGGATTTATGGGCCAAAAAAACCCCAGAAAAGTCTGTGGTTTAGGGTTTGACTCCTTGGTGTGAAGCTCAWTGAGCAGMGAAGGTGCAGGAGGAAGGTGAGGGTGTGAAGGCCAGAGCTGAAATGCTGCTCTGCATAAACTATTTCTGCRTCAGAAAGGAGAGAAGGTAAATTCTGCTGGAAACAGAAGCAGAGGATGACTCTGTTTGTTACAACAGCTAGTTTGGGGCTTGTCACAGCTAATGCATGAGGACAAGTGATGCAAGTCACACAGGGCAGTACCAGGAGCTGGGAATGTCASAGTTGTTTTGTTTGCAAGTTCTTCACTGTAGCAAAGGAGTGCTTCAGTTTCATTAACTCTGTGAACTTGAGGCAGAATGATTACATGATTTTAGATCAGTATTTGCAGASCAAAGTATCAAATAATAAATCAGCTTAAACCACAACAGTCTCCATACTGGGGGGGCCAAACCAGAGTTGGATCCTCCCTGTTCTGAGCAGAGGTAACTGGGAGAGTGAGCTCAGAGGGAAGGACTTGTGAACCAGAGCAGTAGTTCTCAGTGTGGGACTTGTCTAACAAACCTGCTTGTATCCTGTGGAGAGTTTGCTGATCCCCTTCTGTACCATTTGCTTTTATGAAGCAGCAAACAAACAAAATACTGAAAGCTTGTGAAGTACGTGACTGAAACGGGGACAAAAAGACTTTTACTATCCTTCCTAGTTTGAAGTTAATATGCATAAAAAGAGCAGCATTCCTTGGTCCTYAGAAGTGGTATCCYTGCATGTCTGAACACCACGTTTCTTCTATAACAGACAAATTGAATGCCAAAATTATTTCATTTAAAATARATCTATATACATATTTTTCTTTACTGACATTCTGAGGTATCCAGGTAATGGTGCCAAAGCCAACAGACTGTAGCAAGGGTCTGTCATGGGTGAACTGTGCAGTGATAAGGGGCCCCTTTTGTATCCCAGTTACACACTCTTTCCTCCAATCCCAGCTTATGGATGCTTTCTGAATAACTTGTCATTCATCAGTCAAGAAGCCTTTGCTTTTATTTTCTGAARGTGTCAGAATACCAGGCTGTTACATAATGAAGGGGTCCAGAAGAGTTCCAGTTGTGTCAGAGGTCTGCTGGTAATTTGGCAATAGCTRYGTCTTGCATCAATTTCTTCTTCCTTCTCTTTTCCTGTCTTTGGTTTGGAAGAGGAACGTGCCCTGTTTGCTGGTGTTTGAGGCAGAGAGACTCTGCAACTCATACCATGTCATACAATAAAGTCCATAGCAGTGTTCAACTAAAGCTTTTTGCAGGCAGSAGAGGGACCTGTGTGGTTCCTGAGCTCCAAACAGCCCCAGCCTCTTGTCACCAGTTCAGAGCTTTGGAAGTAACGATAACTTTTATTTAAAAGTAAAAAAGAAAAAAAAAAAAGTTACTAAGCATTCTGGCAGAGCTTGTGTTTTTTCCACTCACTTCCTTTGATATACATGGATTTAGTGCTGACTTCCTTTTCCTGCCCAGGGATGGGGCCTTTCCACAGCAGCCCCTGGGCCGGCGCCAGTGGGCCGGGCTTGCTCTGGCCGTGGCATCTGTCGGAAGGAGTGAAAGTGCTCCAGGGCTGGGGCAGCCCACGCACTGCCAGGGTTATCCCACCCCTCCAGAGGGCTCCAGAGGGCTCCTCAGCCCTGGGAGCTGCCTAGGACATCAGGTGGTAGCTCTGAGCAATAGACTGTGGGACTTGACAATCTTGGAGGTCTTCTCCAACCTTATGATCCTATGATTTTATTAATCCCTTTTTTTTCATCATGTAGTTCATCCCCCTTGCACCCTAAGCCATGCCAGCATTGTTCATTTTCCTTCTGCAGCCCCCTGAAAGGTGTGTGCTCTGCTTTTCAGTCCACTTCTCCCAGCTCTTTGCCTTCGCTCTTTATTACAACTTCTATAGAAAATATTTTCCTTGGAAGAATATTTGCTGATCTTTACCCATCTTTCCTAGCACCTGAGTACACACAGTTAATTAAAGACAGTGTTGTAAGGAGCACAGCTTGAGAGCTGATCTCCACCTGCTGCCTCTGGCTTCATGTGTGACCTCGAGCAGATTGGCCTGGACCACAATAGTTCCTGGAGCTCACAGTGGGAATTGGTGGCAGCTGCAGGTGGATAGGTCACTGCAAAAAGGGTTTTTTTTCTTCCTGTATCTAGTTTCATCTTCTTTGAGAGCTGCAAGAAAAAAATAAACCCTAAGAGTGAAGTTTCTCTCTTAGGTAGCACAAGAGCAACTCTTTAGGTAGTGCCACTAACAGATGATTAAACTGGAATTTTGCTCAGAAGGTTGAGCAGAAGGGATTTAGAAATAGGTGACTGCTTTYTCAGGAGTTTCAGCAATAATCACATAGCATCTAAAACATCAGTACAGGTGCACATCAGACAGTTTGATTTCCCTGGTCTCATGTCTGTCCACACTGTAGGGTTCACTCTGCAGTTACTGTGGGGGATAGAGGTTTGGTGTGGAGGCAGTGGGGATGGTGCACATCAGACAGTTTGGTTTCCTTGGTCCCATGTCTGTCCACACTGTAGGGTTCACTCTGCAGTTACTGTGGGTGGATAGAGGTGTGGTGTGGAGGCAGTGGGGATGGTGCACATCAGACAGTTTGGTTTCATAGGTTCCATGTCTGTCCACACTGTAGGGTTCACTCTGCAGTTACTGTGGTGGATAGAGGTGTGCTGTGGTGGGGATGGTGCACATCAGACAGTTTGATTTCCCTGGTCTCATGTCTGTCCACACTGTAGGGTTCACTCTGCAGTTACTGGGGGGGGATAGAGGTTTGGTGTGGTGGGGATGGTGCACATCAGACAGTTTGGTTTCCTTGGTCCCATGTCTGTCCACCCTGTAGGGTTCACTCTGCAGTTACTGTGGTGGATAGAGGTGAGGTGTGGTGTGGTGTGGTGTGTGGTGTGGGGTATGGTGTGGTGTGGTGTGTGGTGGGGATGGTGCACATCAGACAGTTTGATTTCCCTGGTCCTGTGTCTGTCCACACTGTGGGGTTCACTCTGCAGTTACTGTGGTGGATAGAGGTGTGGTGTGGTGTGCTGTGGTGGGGATGGTGCACATGAGACAGTTTGGTTTCATAGGTTCCATGTCTGTCCACACTGTAGGGTTCACTCTGCAGTTACTGTGGGGGATAGAGGTGAGGTGTGGTGGGGATGGTGCACATCAGACAGTTTGGTTTCCTTGGTCCCATGTCTGTCCAGACTGTAGGGTTCACTCTGCAGTTCCTGTGGGTGGATAGAGCTGTGCTGTGGTGGGGTGGCTGCTGCAGCAGTGTCCCAGCAGCAGTGTGAGTGTGTCCCTGTCACAGGCTCCCAGAACACGGGCCGCAGCTCGCCCCCGCCCGGCTACGTCCCCGAGCGGCAGCAGCGCATCGCCCGCCAGGGCTCCTACACCAGCATCCACAGCGAGGGCGAGTTCATCCCCGAGACCAGCGAGCAGTGCGTGAGTACCCACCTGCCAAGGGGTTCTGCTGGCACCTGGGCCCTCCTTTCCTCTCCCAAATATTCACTGGCTCTGGTTGGATCAACACCGTTAAAGTGGTGAGGCACGCGTTGTCCAGAAAGTTGTGGCTGCCCTGTCCCTGGAAGTGTCCTTAGAGAAACCTGATCTAGTGGAAGGTGTCCCTGCCCATGGTAGGAAGTGGAATTGGATGACCCTTAAAGTCCTTTCCAACCCAAATCATTCTGGGTTTATGAAAGTGCTGCTTTGTGCATTTAAACAGRTTCAGATTGTAGCTGTGTAAGTTCAAAGCCTTTGTTGGGCTGCCAGAAGCAGTTCCCTGCTCTGGGCATTGCCCCTCCACCTCTGACTGAGCAGTTTTGGTGCTGTCACACATGTGACAAGGTTTCCTATTACCAGGTTTGTGTGACCCTCTTGCTTTTGAAACTCTGCTCTCCATTCAGAAAAGTGGGAAGTGAGGCCAAAGGGCGACTTGCAGGTGGAGGCAGCAGCACCAGCAGAGACTGTTCCTGGAGCCAGTTGGGATCAAAATGCAGCCCAAGGCTGCTAAAGCTTGCATTTTTCACAGCAGAGTCCTTCAACAACTAAAGCAGTGCCTCAAATTTTATATGACCCTAATTTCTGTGGGAGATAAAGGAAAATTATACATTTAAATAGGCTTAGACTCCCTTCTTCAGCTGGACATCCTGCAYGCAAACAGGCTCCTCTGTCACAGCCTCTCCTGGGCCCTGGACTGCACTCATGTTGCTGTGTGGTTTCTTCTGTGTTGCAGATGCTGGACCCTCTAAGCAGTGCTGAAAACTCAGTGTCAGGAAGCTGCCAGTCCTTGGACAGGTGAGCAGCCAGGTACAAATGTACAAACTGGTGAGAACGTGGGTGCTCAGGTGGAAATGCCAGTTGTACTTACATAAAATCCTCTTTTCTATCTCGTACATTTTCTTGGAGGGAAACAAGAGCTTTAACAAGAGCATTAAAGAGCACTAACTATGTCTTAAGGCTGTGTTATTTTCTGGCACAACCACAGACCAGCAAACTGGTGCTTCAGTAGCTTTAAGTTATAAATACAAAGTTCTGAAGCAAGCAACCTGTGTGGAGCCACCCCTCTGAGAACATCTGGCTGCAGGGTATTTAAATCTCATTTAGACAAGGCTCTACTTGTTCATTTAGAAAACAAAACAACAAAAAAAATACCCCAAACAACAGCAAAACTTACTCTTGCCTTCTTTCTCTATTAGCCCTTCTTTTCGGAAGTCACGGATGTCAAGGGCACAGAGCTTTCCTGACAACAGACAGGAGTTCTCAGGTATGTCTTTGCTACAAAGATTATTTGACCCAGACACTTTCTGCTCTTGGCTGGCCGCCCTCCCTGCTTGCTGGCATTGTATAAATAGAAGAAGTGGGGACACGATGATGGAAAAGCTATGAAGTTATTTATTGCCCCTTCCTAAAAACCTGCTGTTACAGGAAAATTCTGTTACTAGAAGTTAATGTTTTTTGAAGGAGCCTCACTTTTGTCTTTGCTTCTCCTGGCAGACCGTGAGAATCAGATCTATGACAAGGCAGGCAAAGGTGGCACCTACCCTCGGCGCTACAACGTCTCCATGCAGCACAAGGACTACAGTGATGGTGAGTTGGTCCCACACCTCCCATCCCAGGCTGGGGAAAAAAAGTAAGGCAGTGGCAACCTCTACACGAGGGTAACTCCTATTTGGAGAGCCTGGAAGTGCCCTGGTCCTTGCAATTAGTGCTGAGATTCATGCTGCATGATGCCACATTTTCGTGGAGACCAATGGTTGTTGTTTGTAATTTTTTGTTTACTTTGTAATTGTTTGTCCTTTCTGGTCTTATCCAGGCTGAGTAGGGAATTGTGGACATAATTGTTAGACTTGGCCCTATATAAGTACTTTCCCACCACAGAGATTCATTATACTTTGCTAATTTGCATTGCAGACTTGCTTCTGGGTCTTTTAAATATAGCAGGGACTTAAAGAATTACATCTCTGCTCAYTCAGATGGCTTTATGCAAAATAATCTCTCAAAATTTCATGAGGTGCAAGTTGGCATAATCTTTATTTATGGTTTTTATTTGCAAGTCCAGGCACGTTATCTAGAAAGTCATTTTGTATGTAGTTGTTAAGAGTTTGTGCTCAGAGCCTGTAAACCAGAATTTTCCTTTGGAAGGTAAGTTTAGATCTTACAGCACTGAGGGCATTACAAAGTGTTCTCTGCCTTCTGCTTTGGGAATGATCCAGGGCTGTACTGAACTCAGGCAGCACCAGCCCTGAGCTGTTATATTTTTGCATCTCGTCAGTTTGGCAGCAGATTCCGCTCCATGGGAACAGAGCAGAACTTGGGATTTCTCTCCCTTCTCCCCGCTGCTCAACCCCCAGCCATTACCTCCCACTTGCAAGCATRTATTTAAAGATGTTCCTTCTCCCCAGGCCGGAGGACGTTTCCCCGGATCCGACGTCACCAAGGGAATCTCTTCACCCTGGTGCCCTCGAGCCGCTCGCTGAGCACCAACGGGGAGAACCTGGGCCTGGCGCTGCAGTACCTGGAGCCGCGGGGCCGCCTGCGCAGCGCCGACAGCGAGAACGCGCTGGGAGTGCAGGAGAGGAACATTGCCACCAAGTGTAGGCTGGGCTCCTGGGGACAGGGAGGGCTCCAGGGGACTCCAGACCCAGTGCAGTGCCACAACCTGGCTAAAAAGCCATTCCAAGCACCTCGTGTGTAGCCATGATATTTTCTGAAAAATCCTTTCCTTAGGATCCTTAGGAGAAAAAAACATTTTTTCTCCTGAGAAGCTGAGAGGCCTCAGGAACAAAATGTAAACAGTGGTTATCATCTGCTGCTGTGGAGTGCAACAGGTGCATCTGTGATTGGTCTCATAGAGTTGTTTCTAATTAATGGCCAGTCACAGTCAGCTGGCTCAGACTCTGTCTGAGCCACAAGCCTTTGTTATCATTCTTTCTTTTTCTATTCTTAGCTAGCCTTCTGATGAAATCCTTTCTTCCATTCTTTTAATATAGTTTTAATATAATATATATCATAAAATAATAAATCAAGCCTTCTGAAACATGGAGTCAGATCCTCATCTCTTCCCTCATCCTCAGACCCCTGTGAACACTGTCACACTCGTGCCCTGGCTGTGCTTTGAGACTTGTTTGAGACTTGCTTTGAGACAAGTGTTTTTCTTCTCAAGATTTCTTCTTCTTTCCTTTAGAAAGCATTGCAAATTCAGCTAAGAAGTAAAAATTTGCTTGATCTAGATGATCTACAGGGTTCTTAAAACAGGCAGACAAGCTTGTTTATTTTCTTGCTATGTTAACATTTTCAGTCAGGCTTTTGGGTTACAGTTATTCTGTATGTATTTCATTTGCTCCTTAGTAGAAGAATTTACTTCTATATTAATGGCATCCTTGAGCTGTTTTGTTGGACAGCTTTCTAAAATAAAAAATAAGTGGAACATAAGTCATTATTGAAGAACTTTGTATATCCCATACAGTAATTTAAGGATCAAAATGAAGAGTAAGGAACACAGTAAAATACTGCCTGGCAGTAAATCTGATTAAATTAGACATGTCAAAGCAAATCTCTCAGCTCTTCTGTATTTTCACACTGTTCAGATGGCTGGTTCTTGTCTTTGTTTTTAGAGTTTCTTGTTAGATCCAACATAATTGGATGCATTGAACTGCAGGAGTCTGGTAGTGTTGCTTTCAAAGTTGGAGCTAAAGCACTAGTCTTTGAGTAATATGCTTTGGGATTAAGGGCAGTCTGAAAAACTGGGCTCAGGTATTAATCTCTGGGTCAGGAGACTGCTGCTTATGAATGTGAGGGCTCCCAGTGCCTTGAGGATGGAACTTCCTGCTGGGGGGTTGGAGATGCTGCTTTACCTGGGTCTTATGGGTATTTTTATTAACTGTTCAGCAGGTAAAGAAGGTACCCACACTGTGCTAACACAGTCCCTACTTTATCCACTAGTAGGTAATCATGACTTCTAATCTTTATGGTTAGAGAGAGCCTTGCAGTAAAATCCTTCCCACAGAGGTTAACCCCAAACTAGCTTGGCATAGAAACTCAGAATAATGTCCTTTAAGTTGTCTCAGAAGCTTAAGTCATTCCCAGCTGGCTGGGATTGATTTAGCAAGGCTTATCCAGCTCTTCTTCATCTGATGCKTGTGATAACTTCAGATCAAGGGTTGGAAGCTGCTCTTTAGTTGCTGCATCATCTCTTAGAGTAATGATGTTGTACAATCCACCTGCTGGTGGAATGAAATTTCACCAACCCSATTGAATYACTGGTCTGTAAAACACATTTGCAGAATGTTTTGTGGTGTCATTTTAATGGGACATCAGTCAGCAGATCCTTGAGAGTCTGGATGGTTGGATTCTGTTCAGAGCTCTGCCACTGACTCCTTACCCTGGGAAAGCACCTCATGTTTATTCACCTACAGAATACCTGCTTCAGTCACAGTATGATGGAGKTTGGTCCTTGAAAAGCCCACCTTTGTTTTTAAAGAGTGTAATGAAAGGAGAAATGATTGCTGTTCTCTTTRAGCTCCAAGTGCTCCCATGAACTGGCGCCGAGGGAAGCTGCTGGGCCAGGGCGCCTTCGGCCGCGTGTACCTGTGCTACGACGTGGACACGGGCAGAGAGCTGGCAGCCAAGCAGGTCCAGTTTGATCCAGAGAGCCCTGAAACAAGCAAGGTAATTCTCATCTCAGCTCCTCAAACCTCCCCTAAGGTCCTGTACAATGTCTCTCTCTGTCTGTCCTTGAAAGCTGGCATCTTATTTAGTTCGTARGAAGGTTTCGAGTCATGTGGAGAAGAATAGGAGTCATTGAAAAATTACTTTTCTGTGTTATTAACTTCAGCTTGAAACTAAAATCCATTTTCTTGCTTCATTCTTGGCTCTCCTTTCTCAGCTTTTTGGGTTTTTGCCAGGTTGCTTGAAGAATACTAGACTGCCCTGTGTTCCTGGTTAGACATGGATGTGAATGAAACTAAATCCAGCAAGAGTAGGGTTTTTTTTTCTTTTTTGAACAAAAAAAAAGCTGCTTGCACATGCAAAACCCACTTGGGTTTATATGGTACACCCTGTATCAAGTGCATTAATTACCAATTTTCACTTCTGAATTCTCTGTGTCCTTAAAAACAAATGGAGCTGTGGGGTGTAAATTAATCAAGAACAGTAATGTAACAACACTGGAGACAGTGGAGATGGGACAGGCACCTTGAAATTAGGGGACAGCACTCAACTTCCTGCACAGGGGATGCAAATGGAATGGCTTTTGGGTTCTTTGCTAGTGTTTTAACAGTGTACCAGTTTCCCAATATTGAACAAATTCACTTTGAGCTAGAATAACTGATCCATGAAGATTTAATTATTCTGATTTTATATGGGATATTGGTGCCAAGATATGTCCTAAATTGGGAAGTTCTACTATGTCTGTGTTGTAAATCAGACAYTAACTCTGAGCCAAGGAGCAACAGGCTGAAATATATTTTGAAGGCACTAAAACTCCAAACCTTATACTATTARTTGGTCTGATTAAGCAGCTTCCACTGGTTCCAGGTGTGCCTACAACACCCAGGTTCTTGCTCTAAGGTTCTGCATCCTCTCTCAYAGTGAGAGAGCTGAACCTGARACCTTCCCATGGCAGGGCTGGAAAGGTAAAAGTGGGACTAATTTGGGGAGAAAACATTATTCCTTTTTCTTGTAAATCCTCATGCTTCAGTACCTTTGATGTTCCTCCTGTTCAATCCGTGGATTCAGCAAGAACCTGATACTCTTTCTGAGCAGCAAACATTTGTGATTCCATCTGAAATTGTTGGATAACATCTTTGCACTGTGATACCCTGTTGTCTGTGGCAAGAGCAAAGCAAAGGATCAGTTTCATCTGCAGAYCTGCAGATTCTTTGAAGTAAATAGGAGAGGAAGCTGTTTGTAGGGCTTGATTCCAGTAAATCATCAGTGTGATCAGAACAGGACTGGGTGACAGAAACTTAGCAACTCTCAGCGCCTGTTGTTTTGCTCTCCAGTGGGTTGAAGTTCCAGTTCTGTAACTGTATTCAGAGCTGCTTCATAATTACACTCCCTGCCCACAGCTTAGTGAGAGAAGTGAGGTTATACCTGTGTTGTGGGTGGAGAATCCTTTTAGCCACCATGCAGATGACAGAATCAAGGCAAGAKACAAAGTTTTTCTGGTACTAAATCCATGTGTGATACAGCCTGTGTTCTATCAAAGCTTCCACACCAACACTTACCTGCAGATAATGCAGTAAAAATGAACAGCAAGCCRTGGTAATGTTTGCCTTTCCCAAGAAGCAGATAAAATGTTGTCATGGATTACACTTCTCAGTGTGGTAGTGGTCTCATCCTGCCAGTGACATGACAAATTTATTATTTTTTATATTTATTATATATTTCCTGAGGCTGCAATCTTATTTTCTCCTTCAACATCCACAGGAGGTGAGTGCTCTGGAGTGTGAAATTCAGCTGCTGAAGAATCTCCAGCATGACCGTATTGTGCAGTATTATGGCTGCTTAAGGGATCGAGCAGAGAAGACCTTGACCATCTTCATGGAGTACATGCCAGGGGTAAGAGCAGCACAGTCAGGGGTCAGAAGGGGAGGTGGCTGGGTTTYTTAGCTGGTTTATTAGTGCTGTGATCCCCCTAACTATGTCATCTGCCTCAGACCCTCTTAGGGCTGTGCCTTCTCATGCTCATAATGCCACCACTTTCATTTTATTTATGCCCAAATAACCTCTTTGGTTTTTTTCCTTAAGTGTCTTCTACTTGAAATACATTCTCTGTGACAGTCTTTAAAGACAGTTCTTTTCTTCAGTCTAAATTTGTTCTACCAGAATTCCTCAAAGGACTTGGGCCAACATGTAAATCCTGTTAACTGAATTACCAGAATCATGGTACAGCGAGGCTAAAACTGACTCTCCAAAAGCTTTTGACCCAGATAAATCTCCTAAACTGTTTTATTGCTTGTCTTCACAACKAGTTGTACCAGTAGACAGAACCTCCTTAAGCTGTTTTTGCCATGAAGCCTGTCCTTGCTGTTCTTAAAAAGGCTTCTTAGGGCAAGATGCTCATAGAAAGCCTTTAGCAGAGGGCAGAGTTCATTGCAGGGCCAGCTGGGTGTATAACACCCAGGGCTTTTTGGAGTTGAYTGGACACTGRKGGGTCTGTGCTTTGCCACCTCTTTGCCAATTCTTTCCCTTTGCTTTGTGGCAGGGGTCAGTGAAGGACCAGCTGAAGGCGTACGGGGCCCTGACGGAGAACGTCACCCGCAAATACACGCGGCAGATCCTCGAGGGCGTCTCGTACCTGCACAGCAACATGATCGTGCACAGGGACATCAAGGGTGAGAGCAGGGCCAGGGCAGGAGGGCTCTCCAGCACAAGAGCAAAAGGGTTTCATGTGGGCATGTACCAGATAATGGTAACAGTGGGGTTCTTGATTTCGTTGTAGTTTTGGAGGAAGAATTGGTTTTGGTGTCTAAACCTCAGTTTGCGTCCACTTAAAAGCTGAGCTTTAAAGTTTGCTTTTTCCCTGGTGCTTCGTGTTCAGGACCAAGTGGAGATTGACTTGTTTATTGTAGGAGTTCAAAGGGGTTTAATTAGCTACATCTGTTACCCAGCTGACCAGAAAGCAATGCTTGCACTCACAAAGCAGCATCCCAATAAAATCCTTCTCTACACAGCTCTGCTCTCCCTCAGCCCTTGGCCTGGGGGCCCTGCTAGGCTGGTTGAGCTGTTTACAGGCACTGTAACAATGCTGGTGCTGACTCAGCTCTCATTTCCCTCCCCCCTTCACTTCCTTGTGTTTTTCCCTGAAGTTTTTCCCATTTACAGCCATTAGCAATTGGCTTGTCTACAACCTGAATTAAAGAAATGATGTTTAGCAGGTCACCTGAGGCTTAATGGGGAAAGAGCCATACCATGAACACAGGTATTTGTGCTTGGATATCGTTCTGTTGGCTGCAGATCCAACAGCTGGATCTCATGAAAACATCTGTCTTGGGGTTTTTTTTTGCTTCTGTCCAGGTGCCAATATTCTCCGTGACTCTGCTGGGAACGTGAAGCTCGGGGACTTTGGGGCCAGCAAAAGGCTGCAGACAATCTGCATGTCGGGGACAGGCATCCGCTCCGTCACGGGCACCCCGTACTGGATGAGCCCGGAGGTGATCAGCGGCGAGGGCTACGGCAGGAAGGCAGACGTGTGGTGAGCCTCTCATTGCTGCCCACACATCACTGCACACATAGCACCTTCTGCCATCTGAGCATCCAGCTTCACACCTTGGCTGGATGAAAAGTTTAAAGATAATTGAAGTCACTGGTTTGAATTCAAGACATAATCTTCTGCCAGCTGTGCTTTGCAGTGTTAACCCCAACAATTCATTTCATTTTTCAGGAGCAGTTTCCACTCATTCCTCACCCAAACTGATAGCTGTTTTTTTGCTTTCTGGCTGGTGCAATGTTTTCATCCTTCTCATGCTCTCAGGCACTTGGTGGAATTCTTGGGGTGTCCTATGCAGGGCCAGGAATTGGGATGAGGATCCCTGTGGGTCCCTTCCAACACAGGAGACTCTGTGATTCTGTGATATCCCTTAGAAGAGCAACTGAAGGTTGTCTAGGGAAAGCCCATTCATTTAGATATAAAATGAGAGTTATGCCTAAAATATACTGGAGATTAATAGAATTTTAGATTTAAGGAAAGATGCCCGAACCTGGAATAACAGAAAAGATCCAGGTCAGATCAGAGGTGTCTGCATGAATGGAAACTGTAGCTGTGCTATTATTGGCATAGCCAAGGAGCAGCCTCTCTCAAAAGAGCAAAATGGTCCTGTGCCAAAATGTTAATTTTGGGGGCCTTAAAAAGGTGAGATTATAAAACCTAAGTAAACAACAGGGACAGAAGGTCTGGTTGTGCCTCCACAGCAAAGCAGGACCTGTTTCCTGTACAAGCAGCAAGTGGAAACACAGCTGAAACTTGTCTTGTCTGCAAAGAGTTAAATCCTGCAGACTCTRCCAGTTGGGATGCTTGGGGAGAGAGTGGAGCACGTGCCCTTCCCCCTGGGTTGATGCAGTTGTGGATTTCCTCTTGGTGCTGACATTGGTCCATTCCCATCAAAGAGTCACTGCCATTGGCCAGACTCCAGTTCCTACAATCCCAATCATTATTTTGGGGGGGTCAGAATTTTCCAGTGCAGCGCTGGTCCCAGGGTGGATGTGTATGGCCCAGAGGCTCAGAAACGTAACACATCCATCCACCTGGCTCTGTGCCACTGCTGCAGGCCCCTCTCCAGTTTTCTTTTTCCTAAATAGCAGAATATGTGAGCTATTTGTTATTGCTGGAGTGACTTGACATGAAAAACATTCCTGCTGTTTGCTGAATATCTTAAAGAAACCGGATCTGCTTAAACGGTATAAATCAGTCTAAACAATAATATATCCCTGCTTGCTTTTGAGCAAACCCCCAGCACTTRAGCACACATGGTTTGCATTTTCTGTACTCTCTTCTAGTAAGCCTGAAATGGCTGGAAAACTGTAAAATTTTCACGTTGGATTTTAAACCTTGTCGAGAAATCAGTTCTTGTATATTCACTGCATTTAATTCCTTTCCTCCTTGTCTTGGCAGTTGATGCAAGTCTGCCTCTCAACATCCTTTTCCTTGCATTTCACCTCAAAAGAAGGTTTAGTTTTAAGGTAGAGGAGACAGTTTTGCCTTTTTAATGTAAAGATGTGATAAAACCACAGGATTGGATATTAAAAACTCACTAATGGCTTTTACTTAATCTGTGGCCTGGAGGAAGCAATTAATCCTTTTTGAATAAACCTCAATCAGTGCAGTGCTACAGCAGCCATCTTCCCTGGGAAGGTGTTGGAGTCATGTTGCCTCAGAAAGGTGGCTCAGCCATGTCCCCAGAATCARGTCCTTGCCCTGAGGTAGCCTGCAGAGCCCCATTAACTTTACAAGGAATTTTTCCTTAAGGTAATGATGCATCTGTCCCACAGGGATTTAACTTACTGCCTTCCCACTTTGGAACTGTTACGACTTCAATTATTTTTTGAGTGATGCTTGGTTTCTTGTGAAGTGGAGATATTATTAGGTTATTTTTTTCCCAACGTGGGCATTTTGAGGCCGTGACTGAAAAGGGATTTTGCTGAAATGGCTTTGTGGGGTCAACAAGCTCTGATTCACTGAACCTTGAGTGTTAAGAAGTCTGTTAGACTGTGTGTGTTAAAAAGAACTGCAAAGTTCTACCTTGCAACTCAGCAAGTTGAGCCTCTGAGCAGGCTGCTCTAGTGGAAGGTGGTTGGAACAGGGGGTTGGAACAGGATGGTCTTGAAGGTCCCTTCCAACCCAACCCATGCTGTGACTCTGTGATTCTCTAAGTGCCTTTGAGGTACAACAGAAGTGGCAGCACCTGGAGGACCAGCAAGGTCAAATGGTGCCTTCAGGGACGTCCCACTGGCACCTCTTTTCCCCTGATAACACAYATGTTTGCTGAGAGGAGAGTTTGAGCAAAGGGGAGAYGACACATGGCACTTTCCTGGCAGCAGGAAAAGCAGCTGTTGGCAGCTCTGGCTCTGAGCACAGGRTCCCCCAYGAGCRYTTCCCAGAGCTGCTGGGGAGCTCTCCCTGAACACTGGGCATTACTGAGTGAATTCTCATTTGGTTTTTTCCTGTCTGCTTTCCAGGAGCCTGGGCTGCACCGTGGTGGAGATGCTGACAGAGAAGCCCCCCTGGGCAGAGTACGAAGCCATGGCAGCGATCTTCAAAATCGCCACGCAGCCCACCAACCCCCAGCTCCCCTCCCACATATCAGAACATTGCCGGGACTTCCTAAAGCAGATCTTTGTGGAAGCCAGGCACAGACCCTCTGCTGAAGAGCTGCTCAGACACCAGTTTGCACAGCTCCAGTACTGAATTACCTCCCTTGCTCGCAGCTCCTGCCGGGCTCTCCGTGCCCTGTCTTGTCCAGTTGCAACTGCCCGTTGTGGTGCTGCATCTTCAAAATGCCAACTCAGCTAGGCCTAGTCCTTTGGGAAGTTCTGCCAAGGAACTTAGGGTCTGCTCTTGTGCCTGATTCCTTCGTGTGCTGGACTYATGTTCATCCTGCCGACAGCTGTCCAAGCAGAGCTGCATTTTTGCCCAAATTTTGTTACCTGGATGTGACCTTGCAGCTGGCTGCGTGTTTTCTGCAGGAAGGGGAATCTCACAAGTGTCGTCACTGGTTGAACATAGGAGAAATCTGAACCCAAGTGGGAGCTGGCAGAGCTCCACTCTGTCCAAAACAGAAACATGCACCAGCCTCCAGACCAGCTCTGCCTGTGAGAGTCCCTGGTTTTGCCCTCCTGGGGCTCCAGAGGTGTCTCCAGTACCTGAATCCAGCAAAAAGCCATGTGTCATGTCCACTATAGTATGGTATATTTTTCTTCWTGAGTATTCAGCATCTGAAGGTGTTCAGAAGATACTGATTCAAAAGTATGTGAATAGTGTTATTTTATAATGAACCCATGGATTTGGGGCTGGGGGTGAGGGAGTTCTTTCCAGCTAAATGTCAGGATAATCAGACAAGTTTCAGCAGAATGCAATCACTCCAGGGCCTGAGGGAAGGGCTCTCCCATTAACAGTGGAAAATCTGGAGCTAGGTTTGATCTGTCCCAGCATTTGGACAGTGTCACTTAGTTTGTGTCGTACCAAACAAATCTGTGCTCCTGCTTCCTCTCTCTGGGGCTGCTGGGTCCAAACAAAACCCCTCTGGAAGGGAATTCTGGGGAATTCAGCTTCCTCCTGCATCTGTCTCTTTGGCTGGTAACTTTTTACCATCCTTTTAAACAAAGATAGTCCATCTGGTACCCAGGAAATMACTTCAGAGTTTCCTTGAGCACYTGGCCTAATGGAAAACTGAGGGTTTCTTGGGGAGAATTACCTGGACACTTGTGTTGTGCACAGGGAGCTGGAATCAAGCTCAGCTTTGCTGTGCATTGTTTGAATTACAAGTGCGCAAGTGATCATTCAAGAGTTCCATAAAAATGTTGTGGTCTAATTTAAATAAGCTTTTGTAGGACTGAAGTCAAATAGGGAACCTCAGACAACATTTAAAATGGTAGCAAATATCTAAAATTACCTGGAGATCCCCATACAGGTACCAGCAAAGCATATCCAAGTGATTGTGCACTTGYAAGATTGCACAAGTCAGAGGACTGAGGTCCTGATGGCCTCAAATCCTCTGTGCTGATTTGGGCACTAATAATCTTTATTTCACTCATGAAAGACCAGCAGTTTTTAAGTGCTGGGGATTCATGGAGTGATTTTAAGTTATCTCTGAGAAATGAAACTAAGAAAAGCAAATGTTAATTAACTAAAATATTGCTTTATAGGGCAGCACTGAAGGTGTTCTGCTCTTGTATTGGAAACCATATTAAGGTTCCACACACCTCCACTCTTCTCCCCCATAAAAAATTGAAAATTGCTTCATAATGCAGTAAAATTAAGTTTTTAAGTGAATACTAATAGCAGGATAAGGCAAGTTTTAATGAAACCAAGCTCCTTCAACACATGAAAAATACTGTGTTGAATTAAAAGAGGAAAAAAAAAGAACCCTAAAAGCCCKAACCAACCAAAAGTCCTGAAAAGCTTTAACAATATGAAATGTTTTTTCTGTGCCAAACCCAGAGCAAAGTGTAGCCAATAAAAACTGGTGTTGGTTTCCTTTCCAGGCTCCCTGCACTACTCCAAGGATGCACTGTCCCACTTGTGGGCACTTAGGGGATCCCTTTTATGAAAGCCCTTGTTCCATAATTTATTTAATTATAGTGAGAGCACTTCAACTGATCTTTTCCCAACCAGGAACTTGACTCCAGATTGCRCAGGCCCTTGGCCTGACTTCTGGCCTGCACTTCACTGTTGCCATGAGGGGAGGCGAGGGTGTGACACTCCAGCTCGGAGCTGGGGAGCTTTTCCCACCACTCTGCTGGGAGTGTGGGACCATCCCTGCAGTCTGCATGACAAAAGGAGGGGGATCAGCACCAGCTCTTCAAGCCTTGCATCCTAAATATACCAAAGATTGGAGTCTTCATCCCCTGCCCATCACCTGCAGGAATCAGGAGCACCATGACATCTGTATCCCTCTAGCCTTGGCTTGTCCTCACCAAATCCAGACCTTCTCCCTTGGTTTTTCTCTTGCTGTCCCACGTGCTGTGATCTGGGAGAGAACAGGGCGTGAGGAAAGGGCAGAACTTCTGTCAAAGCACCTCAATCCTCAGGAGCTGTCGTGGCTTTTACCTCACCCGCATCCCGGGAGGCGCTTCCAGAGCAGAGGAGAGCAGGAGCAGCCAGGACTGCTGATGGCTCAGGGCTGTCCCCAGAGCTCAGAGCCCTTCCCTGGGCTGGCTGTGCCTCCTCTGTGCCAAATCCCTGCATSCCAGCCTGGCAGGGAGCAGCACCCCCTGTACAGTGACAGAGAACACGGGGCCAGCTCGGACTGGCGCGTTCGGCACAGGAACAAGCCAAAGCATTGCCTGTATGTTTGGAGATGCACTTTTATGAATGTAGTTTATATCGCTCTTTTTTAGCTCTTTTTACATCATGTAAACGGTGATGCCTCATTTTATTTTTTTTTTTTTAATTTATATCGTAAAAGATCATATTTGGTGATTTTTATATATATCGACTGTTATGGGGTGGGGGGAGGTGGGGAAATAAATTTGACGCCTTTATGAATTTAAAAAGGAAAAAAAGCAGCTGGTTTTGCAGAGAATTTGCTGATGGTTTATAATGAGTAGAGCTGAGCCAAAATGCCTCTTTGTTTCCTCACAGCCCTCTTGATTATGGAAAAGGAAAATCTGGATTCCTGAGTCCACTGCTCTGATTAATAACTGACATTGATACCATGGGCTTTTAACAGCCCTGGCAGCAAAAGAGTTTCAAGTGGACAGAAATGTAATTATACCTCAATTGAATTATATCTGGCCTCTTTATCCTGGCAGACTAGGAAAAAACTGGGAATAAACTCATTTAGGGAAGAGTGGAGGAGGAGTGCCAGGCTGACAATAAGCTATTGTGTCAYTTCCAAATGTCATGTTGGATTTCCTGCTGTTCCTTCCAGGGAGGGATAAATAGGGAATATTGAGTATTGGGGTCCCTGATGGAAGGTGCTTCAGAAATGAAGAATATTCTGATTGACAAAGAATTTCTTATCAGAGTCCCAYTGTCCTGAAACGGTTAAAACTAATCAGAAAAATGCCCAAGATTCCCATTGGAGAGGAACTTGGGGGAATGTGGCTGTCCCTGAGGCAGTGAGGAAACAAAGCAGTGACATTTTGGTCTTGGTGTGACGATTCTGTGCATTCCAGGTTATTTGCTTGTTCTCCAGAAAATCCCATCTTTGCCCATTCTGTGGCAGTTAGGTTGCATCAATTTGGATGGGGTTTTGGGGTGGGTTTTTTTGCCTAATTTGGAATAATATTCCAAAGGACTGGAAGCTGCTCCAAAGAGTTCCCATTGGCACCGGTTACCAACATAGACTGACCAGAAGGGAAAAGGCAGGTGTGCCAGGAGCAGTTCAAAAAGGAAGAAAAGGAATTTGTTATCACCATAAATGATGCAAAGCAGGGAGAAAGGGCTTTAACCTGGATTGTGCAGAAGACCTTGACCCAGTAGTCTCTATTTACCGACCGGGGGCTTGCAGTGCAAAGCCAGGCCAATGTATCATTTTATTTACAATAAAATTATCATTTATATGAAAGCCCYATTTGGTGACTGTCCTTTTAAAACYTGAAAATTTGGAGAAGGAAAGCCTCTGTGTTTCAGAGAAGTGGAAGATACCATGAGCTCCCTTCCAGAAATGGAGCTTCCCAGCTGAAGTGGAGGAATCTGGATGTCTTGCACTGACTGTACCAGTAATTTGGGGAGAATTTGCTGTCCCTGAGTAGGGCAAGAGAATGGGTAACCACATCTCCAAATACTTTCAGGTTTGATTTTTTTTCAGCTTGCTGTGTTAGGAACAAACCAAAATAGTGCTGCTATAAAGTTCATCTATTCTCCTTGCTGAAAGGCTGATTTTTTCCTGTTCATGCAGCTTCTCTCTTCATTGTCACTGTCACCTAATCAGTGTTTGGGAGCCACTCTGTCCCTTGAAGGGCTGGCCTCCCCAGCCCTCACCACAAGCAGCCTCCAGTCACCTTTTCCTGGGATGTAACACTGGAATATTTGGCAGTGTAAAATGTGAACAGATCAGAACGGGGGGAACCAGATGATACAGTACAAACCCTGCCCGTGAACCAAGCACAGGTGTGACTCTTGGGGCTGTGCCAGCACAGATGAGACCCATCAACTGCAGTTGTCTCAGACCAGAAATGCCTCCTGGAACCAGAACAAACCTCCTGACACCCCCTGTGTGTCAGAGCCCACAGCTCCTGCCTTTGCCAAAGGAGGAACTTGGGAGCTGTTACCTTCACTTTGAGGAGATTCTTCCCAAAGAGGGAGGAGGAGGCAAGGAAAGATCATTATTTCTCTGGTTTAATGTTCTCTTTCTAACTGAAAACCCAACCTTAAAAACCTGGGGGTTCCATGRTTCCCTACCCCCCTAAAATCCTCCTGCATTGTTAAAATGCTGCTCATCAGCAGTCTGGGAGCTGAGGGAATGGGAAGTGAGGCCAGCCAGAGGCAGGAAGTGGAACTGAGGGCTCTGCTTTCATTTTCTGAGCCTTCTGAAGAAGGAAGGGGCCAGGGAAGGGGCCCCAAGCCTGCAGCATCCCAGCCCTTCAGCAGGGGCTGCTCAGGGGTGGCTTTTTTGGGTGTAAATCCCAAAAGCCCCAAGAGCCTTGCCAGGGTCTGTGTGCACAGTCCCTGTGGTGGCTGTGTGTCCCAGGAGCCCTTTGAAAAGATGTTCAGTGAAAAGGAGAATTAACAGGATCCAACATGGGGCTCCTGTGGTCACTCAGCCAGTGCTGTCCCCAAAATCAGATGTCACTGTGACCTGTGTCACTGTGGAGCTGCTGCCTGGCTGTGGGTGCCCACCCTGAGCCCCAGCAGGGCTGTACTGAGCAGGGGGAGCACCTCAGAGACCAAGGGCTATTTGTGCCATCTCTTCCTCTCCTCTGGACCACCCATCCCCATCTTCCCCCCTCTTTCATCCTTATCTCCTGTTTCCATGGCTGTGTCTGGCTTCTCCCAGACAGGACGTGCTCGGCAGAGCTGATGGGATCAGTCAGGGATGTTGATATCAAGGCTGCTGCTCTGTGTGGGGGCTCTGAAAAGCCCAATTCCTGTAGAATTTGAAAGACCAATTGGGGTTCCTGAGCACAGCTGTACAAAGTGTGCCTGGAGGAAAGAGGTAAATAATAATTAAAACCAGACTCATCCACTTTCTCTGCTTTTCCTGCATTTGTGTCTCCAGCCTGGCAGGGCTCTGGGCTCATTAATTTGTAGGGACTGTGCAATCCAAACCAGGGGATTGGATGTGGGGTGGGTCCAGGGCAGACCTGTGAGGCCAGCCCAGCACTGATCCCACCCTGCCCCTGGCAGAGCACCAGGGAGAGCGTGAGACACGTCAGGGCAAAGGGGTGGATCAGTCCTGGGGGATCCCCAGGCTGGTGAATGCCTTTTGAGGGTGGTCTGGGCTCCATTTGGAAGCTGGTGGAAGGTTCCAGCTGGGCTGTGCAGCTCACCGGGCAACACTGATGTGGAATTTGAAATGCTGGTTCGGTTCCCAAAAACTTGGGGGCTTCAGGGGGGATTCTGGTCAGGGGCCTGCACCCTGGACACCTCTGCCTAGTCCTCATGGAGTGCAGGACCCCTCTGAGCACTCCCCAAAGAAGGGAGGGCTGCCTCTTTCCCTTCCCTGCCTCCCTTTCCCCTCAACCTCACTCACACACAGGAATCCAGGAACATTTCCCAGATCCTGCATGGACACAAGCTCTTTCCACACTGCCTGGGCTGTAAGAGGCAGACCTGACCACCAGTGCCACCTCCCCAGGCCCCTGGGAACACAGGACAGGACAGGGAAGGCTGGGAAACCTTGTATTACAAAAATAAAGGCGCGCAGGCGGAGCTGCCGCGAGGCTCCAGCGCAGAACGTACCAGTGGAAGGCAAATATAAAAAACAGACACTGTGAAACCTTAAGGCTGAACCATCCCAGCTGAACTGAGCTGATGTAAACCAGGGACCCTCCTCCCTCATCCAGAGCCCCAGCAGTGCAGGGCTGGTGTGGCTGGGAGCTCTGCAGTGGCTCCCAAGCTGGAGAAGCCCCCAGCTCATCCCTTCTCCATGGTGAAAGGCCTGAAATGGATCAGCAGGGCTGGGGGTCCCATGGGGGGCATTGCTTCTGCTCTGATCTCACTGGGCAGAGGGGCCTGCAGAGAGAGGGCTCCAGGTCTGGGGGCTGCACCCTGCTCACCTCTGCCCTGTCCTTACGGCCTGCAGGACCCCTCTGAGCACCCCCAAAGAGGGGCTCCCCCTCTCCCCTGGCCCAGTTCCTGCTCTACATCAGCTCAGTTCTCCCGGCTCAGCTCCTCTGGCTCTGCGGGGCTCCGGGGCGGGGCTGGCCCCGCTCACGCCGACTTGGGGCTGCTCTCCACCTCCTTGTGCACCCACAGCTCCTTGTGCTGCCTGCGCCCGAAGCCTTCGTCGTAGTTGCCTTTACTCTTGAAGAGCTGCTGGAAGTGGGGCTTGCAGTAGAACTCCCCGTGGAGCGCGGCGTAGCTGCCCAGGCTGGGGAGGGAGGGCAGGGTTAGCAGGCAGGGAGACTGAGGGGGGGCTTGGGGACACCGGGACAGCAGAGGGGACAACATGCAGGAGGGGACCCTTAGGGCCAACAGCTCCCTCCCTCCAGCAGAGGCTGCTGGGGGCTGCTGAGAGTAGAAATGGGGGGTCCCAGGGGAGCTCAGCTCGGCTCTGGGTCCTCTAGAAGGAGGCTCTGGCTCAGCTCCGTGTTCCCCTGGGGCTGCTCTCAAGGGGAACATCTCTCCTTCCATACCAGGTAGGGTTTAGCTGGCCCAGGTGTGCAGATAAACCTTTGCTTTGCTGTGSTGGGTGGGCTGGGGGGCTTTGGCTACTGGCCAAGCGAGGGGCTGTGAMGGGGGGGACACTATTTGGGAGGGTCTCAGCAGAGCTGCAGTGGCACCTGTCCCACCACYGGGACAGCCTGGCTCACCTGAGCTTGGTGTGGCAGTGCTTGCAGCAGAAGCAGGAGTTGTGGAAGACGAATTTGTCGGCCACCAGGCGCTCCATGGGGTACACGGTTTTCTGGCAGGCAGTGCACATCTCCTTCACCTGRGCCTTCAGGCTGAAGGACTGGCCAAGGGCAGAGCAAAGGGAGACAGAGGATGAGGAAGGAGTTTGGGACAACCTGGAACCCTCCACTGCCCTCCTCCCTGCCCTCCATTCACCCAGCACTGGGGAGCAGGAAGCAGCCCCACCTCCCTCACCCTCCCTGGGCCACTCCACTGATGCTGGGCTGGGTGGGAGCTTGGCCCAGGGGCTTTTGGCCCTTCCACCCTTGCCAAGAACCAGCAGGATGGCACAGAGCAGCTCTGGCTGCCCCTGGATCCCTGGCAGCGCCCAAGGACAGGGGTTGGACAGGGCTTGGAGCAGCCTGGGACAGTGGAAGGTGTCCCTGCCATGGCAGGGGTGGCACTGGGTGGGCACTGAGGTCCATTCCACCCCAGGCCATTCTGAGATGATTCTGTGGTGTAGAAAAAGCAAAGGTACCTTGGAGCGCTGCACTGTGCTGCCTCCTGAGCTGCTTTTGGCCTCCTAAAAAGGGAAGGAGAAAGCAAAATGAGAGCTTGGCACAAGACCCTGACCAAACCCTTCTATACCTGTACCTGTAAACCATCACCTGTGGCCCATGCACCTCCACACAGCAGCTCTACTCCTGCCCCTTGGAGGGGGTAATTAACTCCCCTTGCTGGAGGTGCACCTGTCTCTTATACACATCTAGATGTGACTGGGTGGGCACTGAGGTCCATTCCACCCCAGGCCATTCTGGGATGATTCTGTGGTGTAGAAAAAGCAAAGGTACCTTGGAGCGCTGCACTGTGCTGCCTCCTGAGCTGCTTTTGGCCTCCTAAAAAGAGGAGAAAGCAAAATGAGAGCTTGGCACAAGACCCTGACCAAACCCTTCTGTACCTGCACCTGTAAACCATCACCTGTGGCCCATGCACCTCCACACAGCAGCTTTGCTCCTGCCCCTTGGAGGGGGTAATTAACTCCCCTTGCTGGAGGTGCACAGGGCTCAGGGGGCAATGCTGCCCTGTGGGTGCTTGCCCAGGCTCAGGGGGCAGTGGCCTGTTCCCCCTGGGCACAGCTGGGTGCCCCTCACTGTCCCAGAGCCTCTTGGGGCAGAGGGTTTGTTTCCAGTTCCTCTTCTCCCCTTCAGCCCTCACAGTGGGGCTGTGCAGGAAATGAGGCACACAGCCCRGGGGGTGTGGGGAGGGCACAGGGCAGAGCTCTGAGCTCTGGGGCTGCTGCAGCTCAGCCCTGCAGCACCAGGGCACAGCCCCAAGCACTGAGCAGCCTCTGCCTGTGCCCCAGATCTCTCTGCATCGTGTCCCTGCAGCTGCAACAGCTCATCCCTTCCAAATCTCCCCTCACCAGTGCACATCCTGCACCCACCCCACACCTGCTGGGTCCCTGACAGCCACCCCAGGAGTTCCACCCTCCTGGGCACTGATGGAAGTGCTCCCTCCTTCCCAAAATCAGGATCCAAGGGCACTCCAGCAAGGCGACCACTCAGGGCTGGCTCGTCCCCCTCAGGCCTTGGTTCCCAAGGTCAGGGCAGTGTGACCCCAGGACATCCCCCAGGATGTCACCCTGCTGTCCTTGTCCTTCCTCTGGCTGCAGTTTGGCTCTGCCTGCCCAGCACTGCCCCTCTCTGCCCCCAGGCTGATCCCCACCCCCTGTTCCTCCTGCCCTGTCCTTCCCCATCGTTTCTCCTTTGTATTTTTGGAAACAGTTTGTCCAAGGGAGGCACAGGAAGCTCTCCCCTCGCCGAGCTGCCTCCTCAGAGGTTTCCCAGCTGCTCTCAGTGCCTGAGGTCAGGGACACGATTTTGTGATTTTCCTRTCAGTCCCACGAGGCTGGAAGCACYAGCCAAAGTCAACAGTGGGCCATGGGCAGGGGAGGCTCAGGCTGTGTAAAACCAGTTGCATCCCTTGGCACTGGGAGAACAACCACAGCTGGTCTCCTGGGGTTAGGGTTTAATGTGCTGTTTCCAGGCTCAGCTGACCAGAGCTGAGGAAAAGCTGCCTCTCTGGAGCTGAGACATCCGTTCCCAAGGCTGCAGCAGCCCAGGGCTGCTGTCACTTCTCGGCAGCCTCCTGGCCAGCCAGGCACGCTCTCCATTCCATATCTGATAGATCTTCCCTCGGGGAAGGGCCGTATCCTGTCCCAGCAGGAGATGTTCTTGAACCTTTATGTTTTTCCATCTCCAATCACTCCGGCTCGAAAGCTCTCAATTGTGATCACGGAAAGCCATGGAAACACAAACAAACAGYCAGCAGCTCCAGGAGCTGTGCATGGAGCAGAGCCTGAGGCTGGCGTCCAGCGTGCTCAGCAAACAGCACCTTCTGCTGGAACATTCCTGTCCCCACTTCTGTCCTTTGAGTAGCTGTGCCTTTGATCACCCTAAAATGTCAGGTCAGGAACACAGCTTCTGTGTACAACCCTCCCCCCTGAGAGCCCAAACCCAGCCGAAATTCCCATACAAACCCCAGGGTACAAACCCCACGTACATGAGCTGGGGCTGGGCTGGCTGCTCCCGTGGCCTGGAACATGGCTCCTTCCCCTTCTCCCTCTGTTTAATCCTCAGCTTGAAGGCTGTGGGTCGAGGTTCCCTGCAGAGGTGTCAAAGACAGACCTCTTGCAACACCTGGAAAGGAAATGTCATCAGGAGTGGGGCTGGTTTCATCACCAAACCCAGCAGCCCTGCAGGAGCTGGGGTGTGCTCAAAGCTCCCTCCAGGGTCAGATCAGCCCTTCCCAGAGATTGAGGCACAGGGAACTGGATGGGAGATGCAGCTCTGGAACACTGTGATAGCAGCTGGAGGGTTTGGGGCTCTGAACACCTGGAAGGTGATGGGATGGATTCTACCCCAAACCCATGAGTGGAAGCACCTGCCAGGCAATAACCYCTAGCAGCAAGGCTGGCCCCAAGCACCCTGTGTTTCTCTAATGCAGCCACTCAAGGACTGGTGTTGCTGGAGGAAGGACTGTAGTTTTAGTCTAATTTTAGCCCAGAAAAGTCTTGCTGAACCCAGCTCAGCAGAGCCAGTGATGGGGATTTTGTCTTCGGGGCCTTTAGGCTGAGCCCCGTGTGATGTGCTGAGTGCCCCTGGGAGGATGAGGCTGACAGGGCTGGGACCAGCACAGGAAAAAAACACCAGCATTGCAAATCGGTAAAAAAGAGCTAAAAAGGCACTGACAGCTCCTCAGGGGTTTTCCCCACTGCACTTTACCCTCAAAACAGCCGTGAAAGATGAGCCCTGGTTTGAATACAGAGGACAGAGCTCTGGGGTTGAGTGATGCTGCCAAGGGAGGAGCAGAGCAGAGKAAAAGGAGGGTGAAGGGGTGGCTCTGCAATGATGYGGATGAGTTAGAGGCTGGAAAACCAGCACCTGCCTCTGCCTGGGGCTGCTTTCCTGTCCTAATGAACCCCCTTGGCCTTATATTGCCACCCCAAAAACCTTCCTGCTGCCCAAGAACTGGTCTAGACACCGAGAAAGCCCCAGGGCAGAGCCACATCAGGGTGGAGGGCTTGGGGCAGGGGCATCTCCCCAATGCCCACATCACAGGGACATTTGCAAACATGTCCTGAGTTTTAGGGGGCTCTTTGGCTGCCAAACCCCCAGCAGCTGACAGCAGGCTCGAGTTACATCAGCAAAGCATCTAAAATTCATGGCTGCTGTCAGAGTTGAAAAGAGCATTTCCCCAGGTCCTGGGCACTTGGTGGGTGCCCCTCTCAGCCCTGGTTGCAAACGTTTCCCAGCCCCAGCTGAGGCCCAGCCCTGCTCTATCAGAATCATTTCCCGTCTCTCTGCGGTTTGGTTGTTATTTCCTGCTCTCCGAGCTTGCTCGCAGGCAGCTGCTGCTGCTGCTGAACCCAGCATCTGCTGGGGGCCACCCCCACAGCCCATCCCTGCCCCCATTCCTGGGACAGGACCTTCTCTTTGTGCCTTTGGGGGCTGTTGGGTCCTACAGCCCAGCACAGACCCTGCAGGGAACATGAGGGACCCCGAAAACTTGGTGRCCCCCCTCCACACACAGCTCTGACACAGATGCACAACCTTTTTGCCCTTTTCACCTGCTTTTCACCTTCACCRCAGCCTTTGTTACAAACATTTGTCCTCCCCCAGCTTCCCTTCCCTTGCAGCTCATCTTCCTCCCCTACCCCAGCCACCTTCTCTCCCTGGGTATTTCCAGGCTCCCCACAGCCCTCGTGCCCTTCCCCAGGAGCTGCTCCAGTGGAAGGTCCCTGCCCATGGCACAGGGTGGGATGAGATGAGCTTAAAGGTCCCCCCCAACCCAAACCATTCAGGGGTTCTCTGATAAGCCCATTTTTACTTCCACCCACTCTTTGTTTCTCTGCTCCTCATGCCCCCAAACCCCTTTCCCTTCAATTCCACCCACTTATCCCCCCCCATGGCAGGATGTTTCCCACCCAGCCCCTCTGCCCACCCTGCACAGACCCTCTGGTGCTTCCAGCCAGCCCCTCGCTGCAGCTGCTGCCCTTCYGCCTTCAAAGCTCCTTCCTGCTGCGGGGCAGGAGGCAAGAGCAGAAATCTCAAAGGGGAAGGGTGTGCTGGGGCGATAAGGGAACCAGAACAAGTGAGAAACTGCAAGAGGGGCTCTTGGAGGCTCCTGGCTGCTGTGATGGCTCTTCCCAGGAGCGCAGCTTGGGGCTGTGGCCCAAGGCAGCCACCAGCAGCCTCCAGGCGAGGGGMAGTGTGGTGACAGGGCAGTGCCTAAGGACACACTGCCACACTGATGCTACAAAGCCTTCACAAAGGGCTCGGGGAGCCTCGGGTCTCGCTGGCTTTGAGGGTGCAGCGGGCATGTGTGGCAAAGCCAGTGGAGACTGGCACCATAACTGCCAGATCTGACTGTCCCAAACCTCTGCTCCCTAAAGTCCTTAGCCACTTGCACAGCCTGCAAAGAGCAGGAGCGAGGACTGTCCTCCTCTCCAGGTCATGCTAGCAGTTTCAGGTTTTRGACTCAGGACAAGGTGAGAAGCCCTCTGCCTTCCAGCCTCTCTCATCCTGSCCCTTGTAGCAACTGATGGCTCCAAGCAGGGAGGAGTTTGAGGGGAGGAAGGCAACGCTGCTCCATCACAGAGCTTTTCCCCAACAGCCTCCCGCATCCCCTCTCACCTTCCTGCCTGACCCTGGGGCAGATGGAGGGAGAGGGAACATCTGGGGTGGCCCCAGGGCAGTTCCCCGACCTCAGCCTGCCTCTGAAGGATCAGGTTTCCTGCAGCCAGGAGGGTGCAGGGAGCATTTCCCTGTTCCCCTCTCCAGAGGGGCCAGTAGGGCTGGATCTCAGTGCAGAACCACCAGGGCTGCATCCCGGTGTAGATCCAGTGCAGACCCAGCCCGTTCCCGGMGCWGYCCCGGCCCGTTCCCAGCCCATTCCCGGTGCAGGCCCGGCCCGTTCCTGGGGCACACCCGGCCCGTTCCCAGCCCATTCCCGGTGCAGGCCCCGGCCCATTCCCGGTGCAGGCCCGGCCCGTTCCTGGGGCACACCTGGCCCGTCCCAGCCCATTCCCGGTGCAGGCCCGGCCCATTCCGGTGCAGGCCCGGCCCGTTCCTGGGGCACACCTGGCCCGTTCCCAGCCCATCTCCGGTGCAGGCCCGGCCCGTTCCTGGGGCACACCCGGCCGTTCCGTCGCTGACCCAGCCGTTCCCAGCCCATTCCGGTGCAGGCCCGGCCCGTTCCCGGCCCGGTGGGTTCCAGCAGGGAAGGAGCACGAGTGCAGAGGGTGAGGGGCCCCTCTCTGCCAGATGGTTCCCATTAGCAGCCCTGGAAGGTTTGTTTACTGCAGGGATCGCTGCTCCATTGCAGGAGGCTTCCCCAAGGCAAAAGCACGGCTGGGGGATCCGGGCCCCCCTTCCTCCTCAGAGGACAGAGCACTGCGAGGCACTCAGAGAGGCGCAGGCTTTCCCCAGGAAATCTTGGCCTGAACTGATGGCTGTGGGATGGATGTCCATGAGATCCTGTGTAGGATCAGTGAAACCCAACCACAGGGCAGCGCTGACCCCCCCAGCTCACACTCATCCCTCTGAGGTGGCCAGTGTGGGAAGAGGTGAACAGGAGCTGGAAGAGCCTCTCCTGAGCCTGGGGATCACTCAGGAGCTGGAAGAGCCTCTCCTGAGCCTGGGGATCACCCAGCTCCCAAGGCTCAGTCTTTGCACTCATGGGGACCCACGCCATGAAGCCAAGTGTGATGTAAAGCCAGCATCCAAGAGGCCAGGCCAGAGCCAGGCACAGCAGTGCCAGGGAAGGGATGGTGGAGCCAGCCCAGTGGCCACAGCTCCTGCTTCAGGCATGGAATCCCTTCAGGTCCTGGCTCTTGTATGGCTTTGAGCCAACCACTTGACCTCATGGTACTGGGGAGCCAGGGCAGCTCCCTGCTGGCTCAGCACAGGCTGGAGGACTTCAGGGAGCAGAATCCAGACATTTCTGGGGACACCCCTCCCCTGCTGAACAGATTCCTGGGCCTGACCCTGCCTCACCCCACAGCCAGGAGCCACCTTCCAGCAGCCTGCTCCACTCATCCCCTTTCCATCCACGTTCTGCCTCTTGAGAGGCTGCCAGTGGGCAGGAAATCTGCAGCCAAAATGCTGAGGGATGCTGACAAGGAATAGCTGTGGGGAGGAACAGGGCTGCCTTTGTCAGGGCAACAATGGGGGACCCACAGGAGTGAGGGGGAGCCCGAGGGAAGCCCCTGCCCACCCTCTACCACTTTCATCCCTGCCTGCCCTGAGGAGGAGGTGCACAGCTCWGGAAGCACCAGGAGACTGGGCTGGTCCCTGCCCTGCCTCTCAGGGAGGAGCCCACAGGCCAGAAGGATGCTACTGGGKTTCACCTGCTTTCCAGAAGCAGAAACTGAGGCAGCCAGTTCCTGGGATTGTGGCTGTGTTTAATGGCACCCATTAAAAATCATGATCTGAAGGYAGTCTCTGCTCCCTGGGATCTCCTGTCTTGCTGGGAGTTCAGACAGAGCAGAGAAGCACAGCAGAAATCCTGCCAGGAGGATGAGAAGAGGCTTTTCCAAGGAGAGACAAATTCTCAGGAGTGCCAGACAAAAATTGCAGGTTGAGAGGTTCAGGTTGGACATTAGACAGAAGTGCTTCAKTGGGAGAAACCTTGGGAGCTCTGCAGAAGGGACTAATGAGGTGCAGTATCAACCTGCTGCAAACAAACACAACAGGCAAACAGAAGCCTATGGCTGCCCTGCCCTTGTCAGCTCTTCCCTAATCTCTTCTATAAACCATGCTCCACCTGGAAACATCACCCTGCTTTCCTACTCAAATGTACATTAGACATTCTTCTCCCATCATATATTTGCCACTAAGAGGGATCCATAAAGAGTAACCACAATCAGGAGAAGCAGATTCCTTTTTAGCTGTTCTCACCTGATGGACTCTGTTGCCACAGCCACTGTGGTCACCAATGCAAACAGGTGAGCTGGTCTGGCAGCTCCACACTGGGAGATCTCAGARCTTGGTATTCTGATACCAAACTCCAGCACCCCTGAAAACCTCTGGCCTGCTCTGTCCTTACATCCCTCCTTGCAGAAGAATCCAAGTGTCTTCCTTGCATTTTGCTCTCTTTTTCCCTGTCCTTTTTCCTGTCTCCACCTAAAATAATCATTTCCTTGGGGCCTTGTTGTTTCAGAAGTCATTTATCATATCCAAGGAAGACACTGAGCCAGCCTGACACAATCTGTGTTAAAACCACCCAGCATTTTGTTCTGCTTCCCAACAGCACATCMAATTACTCTTCCAGAACCTGGTCTAGAAACCAACCTTTCCTTGTGCTCCAGTTAATGGAGCTGTAATTGCCTGTAATTTCCTCCTCCCTCAAACACAACCTCTCAGTGCTGCCTTGGCTGATTTCCTCTCCTGGAATATCACCTGTTACTCACCAGACTCTGCACTGGCATTTCCTGTGSTGGAGTTTCCATCCCTGGAGGGGTTTAACACCATGGGGAGGTGGCACTTGGGGACATGGCTAGCAGTGGCCTTGGCAGTGCTGTGGGAATGCTTGGACACCATGATTTAGAGAGCTTTTCCAGCCTGAAGGATTCTCTGATTCCATGGGGTGAGCCCATCTCTAGGGCCCCAAGAGACCCCACAAAAAGCTTTTGCTGCTTCATCACCTGCAGATGCAGTAAGAGCAGGAGTGGGTSCAGTTCCAGGCACTCCAAAACACATCACAACCCCTTTCCATGGTCCCTGCCTCCACAGAAACCCTACAAAAGCCACTGTTTGCTGTCCAAATGCAGATTGTATAAGAAGAAAACATGACCAAAATCATKTTGGTAGTCAAATCTCTCTAAATATCATTCTTTATATATTTTCAGCCTTCATCTCTATCCTTCCTTTTAGGATCCAAGGTGCCATAGAGCCCAGCACAGGATCTGSTTCTCTGAAATCCACAAGARTGCRGTGGAGCAATGAATGTGCCAGGAAAAGTAATCCCTGGAGAGGCACATCAGAGGATGCTGAGGCATRTTGCCACTGAAAACCCCYAGCTGGACATATGGAGAGGGTTATGGGCACACCACAGGAGTGAAAAATATGTCTAAAGTGTGCTTAACATTGATATTGCAATAATCCTTTTGTCCAGATTTAATGTTTTCCATCCCAGGGCTTTTGCTAAGAGCGAGGTAAGCACTGCAACACCCCCAGATGGCAGATAAAAATGACTTAACTGGCAGGGAAAAGCAGACATGTCTTGGGGGGACATGGCAGCTGCCTGGCAAAACCCTGCAAGAGCTGAGGGTGGGAGAAAAGGAAAAGAAAAACTTCATCCCCCTCCAGGACCAGGGGGGTAGTTGAAGCCTRCCAGGAATTACCCACTGAAGGAAATCAGAAGAGAAATTCCCTTCCCTAATGAGAAGTCTCCTGGGATTTTTGCTGACCAAAAAAGGTCAAGAACCTGGATTTAAGCTGTGTAAGAATGAAGATGCATCCATCACTTTGCAAAGCCCAAGAGGTTGGRTCTGACAGATCCTCAGTTTGGAACTGGGAATTTGCTTCTTGTAGGACTCCCATTTAAAAAGGACATTAACACTGGGGCTGTGTCAGACTAAGCTTGGTCGATTGCCCTGCAATTATTTTGTAATCTACATTAATAATGCTGCAGATGTGCTACTCCTGGCCTTAAACACACAACAGCTCAGCTGAGGCACCAGATGTCCTCCCTGTGAGAGCCCTCACACGGCGTCTTTGGTGGACAAAGCCCAGTTTTCAAGGCTGGATTATCAGCTTTTTTTTCAAAACTGATACCCACACCATGAAAAAAATCAGCAGAAAATTGATCATAAATATGATCTACAAGGTATCTTAGCTTGTTTGAAGTGATCCAAAYGGATTAGACAGATCAGGCTGGCTCAAAACACAGTAGTTACAGCACCAGACTGGGACTTGGGAGACCTGGGCTTGATTCCTAAATCTYCTACTAATTTTGGGTGGCAGTGAATAAATAATTTCATTTTTTCTGTTCCCTTTTTTCCCCCCTTCCCTCGATGGAAACAGAGCTGCTCTCCTTTGTGGAGCCCTGGGAGATCCCTGGCTGTTAAGGGTTATGTCAGAGCCCAGGGCATTTGTGTTGTTATTAAATCTCACAGCCATGCAACAGCCTCCCCAGGGAAGTGATGAAAGACCTGTCGCTGGAAAGGTTTAAACGCAGCCTGGATGAGGCGGTAGGAGACACACATCGGGAATTGGCAGGCGTTAACCAAGGGGGATAAGGGAGTCGGGATCTAACAGGTTTTTCTTCCATCTCTGCTCTTTCTGATCAGCTTAATAKAACGGTTCTGTCCAGCCGCCCTCCGGCGTGTACTGCAGCACACAACAAAGAGGGGACTACAGCTCGAACGGGAACGTGAGCCCCCAAATACCCCCCTAAATACGCCCCCAAACACTCACCCGCGGAGCGGATCCGGCCAGCACGGGCCTGCTCCCCCCGCCGGCTACCGGCCCCTCTCGCGGGGCTCCGCGGGCACGGGGCGCTGGCTCCGCTCCCCGGCCCCGATCCCCCGACCCCGATCCCCCGGCCGGCTCCGGGGCTCCGCTGTCCCCGGTTCCGAGCCCGAATCTCCTCCCGCCCCCCGAGGCCGAGCAGCTGCCGGTGCAGCGGGGCCGGGGGCGATCCCGAGTGCGGGGCGGCTCCTGAGCAGCGCAGCCGCTCCCCGGGGCTCTGCCCGCTCCTCTCCATCCCCGCTCCTCTCCATCCCCGCCTGACGCTCTGGCTGCCCCGGCCCCCCCAGCCCGYCGTGCTCGGGAACCGGGACCCTCAGAGGAATCGGGCGATCCCCTCAGCCCCGCTCCCGGGGCCGGCATTGTCTCGCCGCCGCCTCCCGCCGCCCCCGAGCCGAGCTCACCGCCGAGCAGGAGGGTCCGCAGGGCGGGGCCGTGCCGTGCCTGGGCTGTGCCGTACCGTGCCCGGAGCCGAGCCGTGCCGTGCCCGGGGCTCTGCTGCCCGTGTCCCGCCGCAGAGGCCGCGGCCGTGCAGCGGAGCCGCTTCCTGCGCTCCCCGCGCCGGCTCCGAGCCCTTTTATCGCGGGGCCGCAGCAGCGATTGGCTCTCGGCGTCGAACCGGCTTCCAGCCGCTCGCTCCTTTGTGTGGAGCCAACCTCTAACCCCGAACCTTCCCCGCTCGCTCGGCTCCCAGCTCTCTCTGCCTGGCCGCCCGCAGCSTCCCCGAACCCACAGCGCCGGCCCCGGGGCGACCCTTCTGCTTTCTGGCYCAGGGTGCAATTATCCCCCCGCTAATTAGCTCCTCCAGCCTCTCTCCCATGAGCTGCGTGTGCAGATTGGCTTCGCCCCAAGCTTTGACACGGCCTTGGGCTCTCTCCGCGTGGCACTCACCCACCCGCTAAGGGATCCTGGAGCATCCCAAAGGATCCATCCTGACCCCGGTGAGGGGTCCTGGAGCATCCCAAAGGATCCATCCTGACCCCGGTGGGGATCCTGGGAAGATCCCCAAAGATCCTGGAGCATCCCAAAGGATCCATCCTGACCCCGGTGAGGGATCCTGGAGCATCCCAAAGGATCCAATCCTGACCCTGGTGAGGGATCCTGGAGTGTCCCAAAGGATCCATTCCTGACCCCACTAAGGGATCCTGGAGCATCCCAAAGGATCCATCCTGACCCCCTAAGGGATCTGGAGCATCCCAAAGGATCCATTCTGACCCTGTGAGGGATCCTGGGAGCATCCAAAGGATCCATCCTGACCCCCTGAGGGATCCTGGAGCATCTCCAAAGGATCCATCCTGACCCCGGTGCAGGGATCCTGGACATCCAAAGGATCCATCCCTGCAGCGTCTGCAAAAGCCACATTTCCCACACCTCAGCTCACTTCTTGCATAGGAAGGATCTATCAGGCAGCAGCAGGAAAGGAGGATTCCAGTTTCCCACTCCTCACCCTCGCAGAGGGTAAAACTGATCTATGTGGTTTCAGAAACCCAGGGTTTATTCCATGCAGAGCTGAAGAGCCGAGCATGGGAGTGGCAGATCTGCCAGAGCAGGGTCCTGTGGGTGAGCAAAAGCACTGCCTGGAGTATAAAGGCAACTCCCCATGGTGTTTGGAGGGCTGGGATTTCCCCAGGAACAGGGCAAAACATCAGAAAGAAATAGAAATAGAAACAGAAACAGAAATAGAAATAGAAATAATAGAAATAGTTAAAACCTGGAGGTGGTTTCACGCCAGCCAAGGAAGCTGGAATGGCCATGGGTCAGGAGAGAGGCAGCAATAACCTGTAGCTCTGAGGACTTTACCTTAAGCTCTCAAAGCCCTCCAATGGGCCATAAATGGAGGAAAATATACAACGGAGTGATGGGAATATCTTTTAAAATGATGATGCTGGAACAAATATTCTTGTTTGGCTCCTGAACACAGTGTGGTGCCACTGAAAGAGCCAAACACTGGCTGGAGGTGGCCCAAAGCCTGAGCCCAGCTGCACAGACAGGTGTTCTGTGTGCAGTTTGCCTGTGATTCCCTGTACAAAAAAAACACAACTGAGGAATTCACGGGAGTGATTACTGGACAAGGAGACAGCAGTGATGTGATTACCACCGTCTGTCACTCTGCGTTGCCAAAGAGCATCTGTGCTGAACAGGCTCGCTGCCATCGAGTGCAAATAAATGAGGAATTGCACTCCAGATGTGAGCCAGCGGTGGGACAGCCACACTCGAGAGAGGGAAGGGGGCTGTGCAGAGAAAGGGGCTGTGCAGAGAGCAGGGCTGTGCAGAGAGCAGGGCTGTGCAGAGAGCAGGGGCTATGCAGAGAGAAGGGGCTGTGCAGAGAGAAGGGGCTGTGCAGAGAGAAGGGGCTGTACAGAGAGCAGGGGCTGTGCAGAGAGAAAGGCTGTACAGAGAGCAGGGGCTGTGGCAGAGAGCAGGGGGCTCTGCAGAGGGCGGGACTCAAAGCCGGGTTCAGAGCGGGGCTCGGGGTCCAGAGGAGCAGCCCCGGGACCCCCGGCCCCGCCCGGGGCGCTGAGTCCTCCGCGCCCGCAGGGGGCGCCGCCCGCGCCGGCCGCTCGGGCGCCGCTCTGGCCAGCGCCGCGGTCTCGGCGGCACAGGATGGCGGAGGAGAGCGGCGTCTGCAGCTTTGTGTTCAAGAAGCGGGTCCGGGCCGCGGGCAGCGGCCGGCGGAAACGGCCCGGCAGCGACCAGGAGCGGGGTGAGGGCTGGGGGACCCAAGCGGCGCGGGGAGCCGGTGCGGTGCAGCGGGGAGGCGAGGGAGGGCCTGGTGCCGCCCCCAGCGCTGCCCGCACGGGAGCTTGGCCGCCCTCCCCAGCCCGAGGGCGTGAGGGACCCCGGCAGTTGTGTCACAGGGATTTAGGTTGGGTATGAGGAGAAGGTTCTTCCCCTGGAAGGTGGTCGGACACTGCCCAGGCTCCCAGGGAACGGTCCAGGCCCCGTGGCTGCCCGAGCTCCGGGAGCATTTGGACAGCGCTCCCGGGGTGGGGTTGTTGGGTCTGCCTGGGTGTCCCCAGCCCGCCGGGGCAGGGGCTGCCCCAGGCCCGGGCCGTGCCCCTCACGCCCGGRTTTCCCCGCAGAGAGCAGCGGGGAGGAGGGCAGCACCGTGGTGCGCAAGGAGCGGCGGCGGGACACCCCCAACCCCATGATCCAGAAGGTAAGGGAGCTCCGAGGGGGCACCTGCTGCATCCAGGGCTGCCTGCGGGGGCCTGCCAGGTTCAGCCAGGACAGCGCTGGAGCCTTTCCTTCCCCCCAGACCCGGCGCTGCACGAGGGAGAAGCCGGAGTARGCACCGAGCAGCAGCGAGGATGAGGATCCTGCCAAGGAGATCGGGGTCACCTACAAATCCACCAGGTCGGCGGTAAGGACAGGCAGCAGCGGGCCTGGGATGTCAGCTCACGTCGGGCTGGGGATCCCACTCCTCACAGACAGAATCTGCCACTCTAAACATGGGATTGGACATTCTTTCTTATCAGTGCAGCTCCTTATCCCCTCTTAATAGRCAAGCACCTTGTTCTGGGTTTACTCTGATAGTCCTTCCCTCCACGGGAGGCCATCAAATGTTGGTATTTCCCTTTTAGAGGTGGGAGTTAAAACTCCAGGATGCCACTGGACTTGCCCAACWCTGCAGAAATTTTTCAGGAGAGGGAGCAGTTGGATCAGGTTTGCTCAGCTGTTGGGTTTGTGTTTCCAGTGTTAGACCATCTTTGGCTGGAGCCTGTGGTGAATTCTCCCTTAGCAAATGCCAAGGGATAAAACAGATGTGTCCAGTTCTTGCTCTGTGACAACCCTCCAGGTAGACAGGAGCTCTCTGTCTCATCCAGGGGTTCCCTCCACTCTTGCCACAAGTTTTCCTTGCTTTTCAGAAACCTGTTGGCCCAGAAGACATGGGAGCCACAGCAGTGTATGAACTGGACACAGAGAAGGAGAAGGATGCTCAGGCCATCTTTGAGCGCAGCCAGAAAATCCAGGAGGTGAGTCAGCCCTGCTCCTCAGGAACTCCTGRTCTGCAGCAGGAGAGCCTGTGCTTTGCTCATCCCCTTCTGCATGCCAAGAAGAGTTAGAGTCTCATCTTCCCTAGAAGTTCAGGAGTGTAACCTTTGCAAATAGGGGAGTTTTGTGCCTTTATTGGTATCTTGGTGTTAAGGAAGGCAAGGTGGGAAGGAAGACTGGTGTCAGAGTGGTGGCAGTTAATTCATGTCATGAAGCTCTCCTGATCCWTAATCATCTCTTCTTGCTCTCCTAGGAGCTGAGAGGAAAGGAAGATGATAAAATCTACCGTGGCATTAACAACTACCAGAAGTATGTGAAGCCCAAGGACACATCGATGGGAAATGCCTCCTCAGGAATGGTGAGGTGGGTTGGGATGAGCCTCGGGGTCTGTGACCACACAGGAGCTCAGGCACCATCCCAAAGGCAGCGTTTGGGGCTGGAACTCTGCTGTCACTGCCAGTTTCTCCCTGCCCAGTGTGGTGTGTGGTTCTGGCCAYGGCCCWGCTCCAGGGCCACTTTGCAGGGGGCTGAGCCTCTTTTCCCCCTTCAGGAAAGGCCCCATCCGTGCTCCGGAGCACCTGCGGGCCACGGTGCGCTGGGACTACCAGCCRGACATCTGCAAGGACTACAAAGAGACCGGCTTCTGCGGCTTCGGGGGTGAGTGCCCCGTGCTGCAGCTGAGCACCAGGCGTGCCAAGGCATCCAGTCCAGCTGTGACCCCGTGTTCAGGGTGCTGAGCCACAGACCCTTCTGTGCACAGCTGTTTGTGTAAGGTTGTTATTCGTGCTATCCCTTCTGAAAGCCCAGGGCCTCTAATTAGTGGTTATAGGATCCTGGAAGGGACCCCTGGGATGTTCCAGTGACCCACATTCTTACAGGTATTGTGTGCACCATGTGAGGGATGGGTTTTCCTGTTCCTTATCCCACTTCCCATGTGCATAACTGCTGGAACTGTCCCTGTGGCCCAAATCACAGCCTGTCAGCACTGAGGGATCCTGTACCTGCTCCAGGAGCTTAGTGCTGCCCTGGAGAAGAAGCAATCAGATTTCTCCTGCTGGGCAAAMCTCAGGCTGCCCTGGAATTAGGTGTCCTGGTAACACTCTGCCCTTGCAGCCTGTCTCTTATTTRCTCTTTGTTTGTGCTGCTCAGACAGCTGCAAGTTCCTGCACGACCTGTCTCTTATACACATCTAGATGTGTATAAGAGACAGCTGCCCTTGCAGCCTGTCTCTTATTTCCTCTTTGTTTGTGCTGCTCAGACAGCTGCAAGTTCCTGCACGACCGCTCGGACTACAAGCACGGCTGGCAGATCGAACGGGAGCTGGACGAGGGCCGCTACGGCGTCAACGGTACGGGTCTCCTGCTGCAGGARCAGCTGGGGGGCAGCAACCACTGACAGTGCTGAGCAGAGCTGCTGCTTTCAGACAGCCCCTGGCTCTCTGGGAAGGAGAACACTGCTGTGTGGGTCCCAGCAGCGAGCTGTGTGGAGCTGGGAGATGGGACTGTCTGTCTCCCTGATGCCCAGGAGGTGGGYTGTCATTTGTCACTCAGTGTCCAGAGCTGTGGCTCAGAGCTCATGAGTGCTGCTGTGCCAATGGGGGCTATTCTCTGCTCAGTTGGAGCCAGAACTTGGTGGCAGCTGGTTTGGAAGACAGTCTAAAAAACAGGAGGGGGCTGGAGGATGTTTCTCTTTATAGCAGTGAGTGGGTGAAGTAGAAAAGAATTTTCTCCTGAGATGAGCAACAGGCCTGCTGGCTCATTAGCCCTAATTATAGCAGAGTCCCACACATGTTACTGACATCAGCAACACCCAGATGCCAGAGCTCCATTGTTTCCAGCAGAGATGGAATCCCACCTGCTGTGCTCTCCCCTTATTTATTATTTTGTGCCCCACACATGGGCTGGGRTGGCTTCTTCTCCACTCTGGTTCACTTTCTCTTCTGCAGATGACGAAAACTACGAGGTGAGCAGTGATGAGGAGGACATGCCTTTCAAATGCTTCATCTGCAGAGGTTCCTTCAAGAACCCCGTGGTCACCAAGTAAGTGGTTGGTTGGCAACGAGCAGCCACTGTGCTGTCAATGCAGCTCAGGAGTCATTCATTCACTACTGAGGCAAAGACAAACCCAGCCCACAGGCTGTGGGTGGAACCTGCTTGTTGTCTGCCCTGGCTTTCGGGTGGGTGGGGGAATCCTGCGAGTGCCAGGGAGTCTCACAGCTGCATCTGGAGCATCCCCTTGGAAGGGATCTCAAGCACTTACTCAAGCACTTTTTAGATTTCCACAAATGCTGCCTCATTGCCTCATCTTTCCSCCTTAACCCTGAGATTTTGTTTTCATGCCATCATTCCTCCTGGACAGTAAATGGCAGCTGCACTGCCTGAGCAGAAAAATGTGAGCATGGGGATGTCAGGAGCTTGGTGAGGATYAGGAGGATGCTGAGAACAGCCCTTCCTCACTCTGAACGCTGTCCTGTGTCTGGAAAAGCTCACTGGTGGCTCTGTGCTGTCACTGCACATCAGTGAAGCAATGCTGAAACACCTTCCATGGGACAGGGATGCCTGCAGCTCACTTTTGCCTCTCTTGGGGACCATGGAGAGTTGTCAGGCAGGGGAAGGGGCTGCCCAGGGAGCTGGTGGAGTCCCCATCCCTGGGGAGCAAGGAACAARMGGACATGGCACTCCYTGCTCTGGTTTGGGTGACAGGGTGGTGTTTGGGCAAAGGCTGGACTCGATGCTGGAGGTCAMTCTCAGCCTTGATGTTCCTGTGACSAGCAGTCAGTYGTTTCTGARTCTYGGACACAGTGGCTGTGTCTGGGGACTTGCAGTGACCTCTGTGTCTCCATACAGGTGTCGGCACTACTTCTGTGAGAGCTGTGCCCTGCAGCACTACCGCAAATCCCAGCGCTGCTACGTCTGTGACAAGCAAACCAACGGGGTCTTCAACCCTGCAAAAGGTATTGGGCACCTGGGGAGAGAGGGGCTTTGGGGGAGCACCTGAGCAGCAAAGGCACCAGCTCCTTCCTGGTGCTGGGCCTGGCCCTGAGCTGCAGTTCAGAGCTCTTGGCTGCCAGCAGAGCTCAGTTAGTGTCAGGAAATATTGAATCACAGATGCAACATGAGCATCTGTGCTTGCCCAGGTGGGGAACCTGGGGAGCAACTGGAGAGCAGAGGCAGCAGCTTGTGTGGTTAGTGATGCACTGAGGGAATGTCTGTAACAGCTCCAGCCTGGACTCAGCCAACAGGGGTGGCTTCAAGCTGAGCCTCTGCAGGCAAGGGATTTTTGGTAGCTGCCCTGGTCCTGGGTGTTCACAGCACCTGAGCCCCTGGCTCTGGGGCAGCCCCTGCACCTYGAGCCTCATCCTGCCTGTTCTGTTTTTCAGAGCTCATGGCAAAACTGGAAAAACACAAAGGGGAGGAAGAAGAGGAGCAACAGTCAGACCAAGAAGGGGATCCACAGTAGCAGAACACATTTTGTACATAACTTAATAAAGCCCTGTTTGTAAGACTTCCTAACAAGCCAGGAAATCAGTATCTTCTTACCAACAGTAAGATTGAATCGGGAGCCAAACCTGATCATAGGGAGGAAGTACAACTGGGCCTGGCCTTAACAAACAGTCCTGCAACTGGGAGAATTTTACTAAAACTTTCAGAAAAGAGCAAGTGCAGGTGTGTGCAGCTTGTTGCTTTAGTTGAAGTATGTTTCTGAAGCATGAAGGCAGCTGCCATAAACTGGTGAGCTGTATGAAACTAAGGTAAAAGCAAGCATGCACAGCCAGCCTGTCACCCTCTGTGATTCACTCCATCATCCTGCACAAACAGCAGACTTAAAAAAACAACTTCAGAAATATTTTATTTGTTTTGGAAAAAAAACTAGAGTAACAAACTTTATCTGGGTTCAAGTACAATTTATAAACACAAGAAGGACCTGTTGCCAGCACCACTACTCCCATCAACTGCACCTATACAAGGATTCTCAGTGCTTCAGTAAAGAGCAGATGACCTTCAGCACCATGGTCCTTGGAAAAAAAGTCAAACTAAAAGCCTTAAATACACCTCCAAACAAACCAAACACCACGGAATGGGGGAGAGCTGCCACAGCAGCAGGGCAGTCACACAGCCATGAATCACAAGGAGCCACGTGAGCAGCTTTTACCTGTCAGTGAGGGAAGGCAGAACAGCAATGGTAATGGAAAGGTTAAAGTTCAATTCTGTACAGGAGTTGTYAGCAAGAGGATCAGCATGAAAATCAATTCACTTTTCCTCTGTGCCAGGGTAAGTCACTGAGAACAGGCAGGTAAGAGTGTTTCGTGCTGTGAAACCAGCCCAGCTAACATGAAGTTCAACTGGAAGGGGATAAAAAAGCTGGTACATTGCCCAGGCAGCCACACTGCTCTGGTGACCCAGGAAGCTGGAAGAGGAGGCTGGAAGGCCCTGTCTYACCTGGAGTTCAGAGTGCTCAGCATCAAAAGCCCTCTCCAGACTGGAAGAGTCCAGTGCTGCAGAGGAATGCTCAGTGCAGCAGGAGTGCCTGGAATGGCATTAGCTTGTCTTTGATCTCCCATTTTCCATCACAAAGCAGTAACTAAGAATATAATCCCTTTTTCCCCCCCTTAAAACTTGCCCTGTGACAACACTGTTACAGGAACTTGACTAGTTCTAAGAGAATGCCCAAAACTAAAAGCTGCCCACCTCCCCTCAACTCTAAGGCACCCTTAAAAGAGAAAGAACCAAAGAGGGCAGGGACATGCAGCCTCAACTGTGAGGAAGCCAGTGATTTTTAGAAACACATAAATAGAGACCATAACTACACAGACTCACTCAACACCCTCGAGTGCTCTACCAGAGCTCAGCTGGAAGAATGGGGGCTCTGGGCACTGCACCTTCTGGAATATTCCACAGCTCCTTGGGTTGATCCTTTTCCAGCTCAGGTCTGTCCATTTGTATCCAGGCTACTTCTTAAGTAAACAGCTGAAGTTCCTTCCCAAGGACCTGTAAACTCTTCTGTGTGTAACATTCATCAGCTTTATGAACAGGACCAATAAATTACAACGTCCAGAAAGCTCCTCCTCAGTGTAGTCCCTATTTTTCTAGAATTCCCAGTCATCCACATCCAGCTGCTCCAGATTTGATACCAACCCAAAAATGCCACTGGGATCRTGGGGCAGTGTCCCTTCCAAATTGGTGATGGGGGTGACAGGGCGCAGGAGTTCAGGGAGTGCTTCGGAAGCACGGCGCTTGATCTGCAGAGGAAGGACAGAATGACACACAGGAATGCTCAGGTGCTGCTGCACACCCAGCTCTACAGGCAGAAACAACAGGAAATGCACAGGGCACCCTTTGGACTCCTTAAGGAGCAGGTTAGAACTGCCTCGCCCCAGAACTCAGCAGCCTGCAGGGGAAGAGCAGTTGTGGCTCCCAAAAGAGGCAGATTGASAACATCTCTTAGATAAGAGATGCTTCAAGAACAGCCTCAGCACCTCCCCAGATGTGACAATCACCACACTGCACTACAAATAGTCAAAAAACTGACTTAATCTTCCCYATCACAGAAAATCCAGCAACTCAYCATCCCCACCCTCACWGCAAGACAAAGCAAAGKATTTACCTGTAGCTAAATTAGTTRCTTACCTGCTTAAAAAAGGGGTGACTGAGSAGAGTGCCTGCGCTTGGCCTGTGGAAGGGAGGAAGAATGAGGGAAGAAGACAAGAARATAAGTCAGTGCTTGAAGTCAGGTAGTGGGAATAAGAAAAGWCCAGGGTCCTTCCTGCCTCTCCCATTTCTCAGCTGTTGGGTATCTCRCTATTTTCAGCAGTAGCACTGCTTATTAAGCATTTACAATCACCTKATGTTTTATGCAAGGAGTTCAACCTCCTTCTTCTAACCTTTAAGTTACATACTTGCACCCCCTACATCCAGCTAAGGACAGTACCTGAGCAGTGGGGAACCCCTGAAAAGTCTGTCATGGCTACAGATTGCCCTCACTACAAAGAAAAATGCAGCTTTGATCACTTCCCATCCTTCCTCTCTGATGGCTGAAGAGCAGCTATTTGCAGTGATGGGAGCTGGGTAAACACTGTCCCACAGGGGCCAGAAACACAAGTGATTTATTTTCCTGATGTGCAGCACRACTCAGCACAACACTTCAAGGAAGGCTGCAAAGGAATCCCTCAGGCTCTCATATAGGAAYTACTCAAAGTGTTACCACTGCTCATTCTACACACTTGGACTGCTCTCCTCAACAGACYGGGCACATCCTCACTCCACTACACTTTTGGAAAGAAAACTGTAAACAATATCTGCTAACTCCCACAGTTTACCCAGCCCTAGAATAGCACAGGTGGGGAGAGKAGCTTTCAGCTGGGCTTTACCTGAAATCAGGGTTCCTCTGGAGGCACTGCTCCACGAAGTTGTGGAAGTAGGTGGAGAAGGTGCGGAGGTAGGGGTGCAGGGCTGCCTCGCCGTTGGCCGCGCGCGCGTTGCTCACGGCCGTGCTCTCCCCCATGCRGTAGTTGGCGCTGGAGCGCGACGTCTTCATGGTCAGCTCGTCTGCAGGAATGGTGGTGGTGTCCAGCAGGCAGGGAACAGTTCCATTCAGCTTTTCCAACAGCATCTGAAAGAGCAGGTGGGGCATAAGCAGCAGCACAGTTAAGGTTTCCCATTCACGCGGGCAGGACACCCTTCTGTGCTCACATCCCTGAGCAGGAAAGCAGCTCCAGGTGCCAGGATGAAGAATGAGAAAGGAGCTTGCAAACCTCACCTGAGTAGAAGGCATGTCTTTAAATGGGACATGTCCATTTGCCAGCTCACAGGCCGTTATCCCCACACTGTAAATGTCAGATTTTGCATCGTAACCCTGCAGATTCTACATGAAAAGGAAAAGAAAAATTAGCTTCAGGGACTTGGATGTGATTGAATGGGCAATACCCATGATTTTGACTCCAAGTCAACAAACCCAGATGATTAGAACAGGAACAGCACAAGCCACAGATACACTGGTTTATTGTGGTCAAGGTTTTTTGGTTTGTTAAAACACAGTTAAGGGTAACATTTATGTAACTGAAATCAGCCAGCCTGTAGGGATGACATCTGCCCTGTGTAACTTGCATCTGATGTAACACTTTGTTAATGAGACAYCCTGTAGAGGTGCCTACAATTAAAACTGTTGAGTCAACTAGATCAAATTCTACGCACTTGCCATTCACCCCAAATCTGTTTCCTTTAGCCTCTTCCCTTCTTTTTCCTTGCATTCATGTACCCTTCCCCTTGCTAGGGGTCACTGGTTTTAAGATAAAAAGAAGAAAAAAAAACTAGAGCTCATCACAAGAAAGAAACTCTGCAGGTTCTCTCATGTCTCCCACCCTACACCCCTCCAACATGTCCTAAGAGCTCACAAAATTATACAGATACAACATATCATTAAACACACCTGCTGCAAAACCTCAGGACTGAGCCAAGGCAGCACTTTGATGCTGTATTTGGGGAAGTCATGAACAACTTTGAGTCGCTGCCCATGGTTGATCATGCTCAGGTTACTCCGCAGCCCAGAGAGGTACACCTTCCCATCCACAGAGATCAGGATGTGGCTGGCTTTAACACTCCTGGGGAAAAAGGAACAAAACACTCAGCTTCCCTGGCCTCTGGTAAAAAACTCAATGCACAGGACAATACCTGATCAGCTTCCTACCAGCAGGATGAGACTCCTAACAACCATCTTTGGATGCTGGGCAAAATCAATTAACAGGATTCTATTCATCACCTTTGCAAGTTCACAAAGAATGTTTCTGTGGCGAGGAGAAATGCAGGACTAAATGTTATGGATTGTGATTTTAGATACACAGTGGTCTTTGGGATAAGTTTGCTCCACAACAACACTTTTTTGCAGCTTAGTAAGATCAGTGTTGTCACTTCCAATGAGTATCAAACTGATTTCCTCTAACAGCAAAGTAATACAAAACTTAATGTTGTTCTGTGTCTGATTCATCCTCTGCTCTAGTCTGAGTTTTATTTCCAAGAACTTCCACCAGAAGGAAAATGACCAATGTATTTTTCAATACCTATGCACATAGCCCATATGATGGATGTAGTCAAGTGCTTTCAAGACACCTTGGAGAATGTAAGCAATGGCCAGTTCAGTCATCCCATCCGTAAAATGGGTACAGATTAAATCTTTTGCAGAACCTAAAAAGAAACAAAACACCACCTGTCAGAAAAAAAGCCCCAAGGACACTTCAGCTCTTCAAGTTCATTTCACAGGACGTGAGGGTCAGAAAAAGGTACCCCCTTCTCCACTCACCATAGGCCATGAAAGAAGTCACTACCCACAGCTCATTGTCAGCTATGAAAGTTGCTTTGTATGGCACGATGTTAGGGTGGTTGAAGAGTTTGGAAACGTGAAGTTCCCCCTAAAAGAAAAGATATTTTGATTAAATTTAGTAAATGCAGAAACATGACTGCAGTATTGATAGGTACTGCTCTTGCTGTCTGTCCTCTTCTAAGCTTGCATGATGAGTGGTATTACCTGCAAGAATGTGACCATTTCATTTGTGCAGGCTTCCAAGTTGACTCTTCTYACTGTGACATACTCTCCTGTGGGTTTATACCTGGCCAGGTTCACAACCATCAAGTCTTCAAAGCCTCTGCCTGAAAGAGAAAGCATGAAAGCTTCAGTAATGCCTTTGAAAGCACTGAGAGAACTCCTCCGGTCCCTGACCCTTCAATAATCTTTACCCTCACTCACTGAAACTACTTTTGACCTTGCAAAAAACAGTAATTGTTCCATCAGATACCACCTTCTTTGGCATGGATCCCAGTGAGAGGAATCCTCCTAACTAGTAGAATTATCCTGTCCTTCKAATTCAGGACTGAGGCAAGAACAGTGARTAGGAGCACCAAGGACAGGTTTCAGGCTGCTTCTGCTGACTGTACTGCATCCCCAGCATCACTGACCCACTACATGTCCCTCTCAGGTGAAAACCTTTAGGACTGGCATCTCATTTTTTAATCAAATMATTTTAAAACCAAAGATGCAGACATGCAATATCAAAAATAAGCAATCAATCAAGTAAAGGACAAACCTGCAGAAATTATTTGCTTTATAAAGCAGACTCTGATCCCTCAGCCCTCAAGAATTACCTATGATAGTGAGCAACTCATAGCAGCTGCTGTCTGGCAGGAAGTTGCTCATGGTGTCCCTTTTAGGGGAAGAAGCTATCGACTCGGAGCTCGCCTCATTTGTCTGAGGGAAAAAAATGAAGTCAGGTCAAAGGAAATACAGATCATCTGCTGGAAAAATCATCTGCCTCACATTATCATACACTTCAAAATAACAGGAATACAGAAGAGGATTTAGTTGCTGTCAAYGTAATCTTAAAMAGTCATTTATCAACTGAAACTCAGGAGATGCCTCATTTCAGAAGATCCAGACATCTGTGTTACAAAACACGTAACAAGAAGATTTTTAATCGRCGTAAGTGAGAATTTATTCAGGAATATTTTGATAAAGCCAATTATTATTCCCCAGGACAGCCTAAACTTTGCTTTACAGTAACTTTCTCTTATAATTACAAACTTGTGTGCCACCACCCTGTTGCCTGAGCCAGAGCCAAGGGGAAGCTGTTCTTAGCCCTTCTCTGCACTGTAACAGTTGGTGTTCCTGGTGGATGCTGCAGGTTTTCAGCTGCTCACCTGGGATAAACCCAGCACAGCTGAAGCTGCTTAAGCTGAATGGTACAAATGATGAAGAAAATCAGACATACATGAAAAAAGAAGCTCCAAATGAAAGAAAGAACTGCAAAGCATAAGTGCTTCAGAATAAAAAAAAAAAAAAAAAAAAAAAAAAAAAAAAAAAAAAAGGGAAAAAAGCACCCCCAGACCACACAGGGAAGCAGCATTCCCAAGCCTGTCAGCTTTCCCTCACTCCATCTGACATAAAGCTTTCTGCCTCATTTACATACACTGAAATCTTCCCCTGCAGAATTTTGCAGATGATAAACTTCAATGTTCTTGCAAGTTCTTTTATACCTTCCAACTCCTTCAAATGTCCAAAGTCACAAGGAGAGRGATCTAAGGGGGATTAAAATTTATGTGGTATCTAAAATTGTCTTTAGTTTTCTCCAATTTCCAGCACATTAACTRCTCCTGGCATTTGGAACACCAGCTCAATTTTTCCACCTCATTCTTCATCAACTGCAAATGCCCTTTATCAGACCTTTCTCATGGTACATGAAGCAGAAAAAGTTTGTGCCTTTTCCTACCATGACAGCAGACTCTGTTCTTTATTTCCATCATTGAAAGATGGAATCAACACAGTGACAGCTGAAAAACAGGGAACTTGCTGTTCTACCCTTAGCCCAGGGTAAATGCAGTGCAAAGAGCACAGGCAGGAGTTTGCTGTGAATTACCTCTGGGTTCTAAGTGTACTTTGGCAGTAAATTAGAGCCACACTTCCCAAATTCCACCTTTTCAACTGGCTTTGAAGAGCACGCTGCCTACCTTTAAAATAGGTGCATTTTCCACTAAGGGAAAAGGCAAAAATTAAGATTTGTGGTGTTTTGGTATCTGCCTACCTTTAAAATAGCTGCATTTTCCATTAAGGGAAAAGGCAAAAATTAAGATTTGTGGTGCTTTGGTATAATTTCAGCACAATCAACTCAGTCCCATCTCAGCACAGCTAAAGCCCCTGGGAGCAGCATTCCCAGATCCTTTCCTTTAATGAACACTACAGTGCTGTTTCTTGGCTCAGAACAGGCAGCAACTTCCTACTCAGGATTTCAAACTTCTGCTGAAGAGGCCTGTCCATTCTGATCTCAGTTTTATCATTCATTACTTCTTTCAGCAATTTCACACAGTTCTGGCAACGGCAAAATTGCCAGGAGAGACACACAGGCAGATAGAAACCTCTGAAGCACAAAGGCACCACCAAGGAGATGGAAGCAGGGGGCTGGGAAGCACTCATGGAGCAGTGACAGCTGGTGAGACACTGAGCAACATGTAAGTGGTTTGCTTTATTAAAGTCCACTCCAAGGAGAGCATAAGCCAACAAAACAGATGCAAAGAATTAAATAAATTTAATCTTATTAATGGTGTAGGCTGTGCAGTAATGAAAAAAATACTGTGAATTCCCTATTGAAAAGTCTTCCAGTTAGAGGTCTTCACTCACCTCTCATCACGTTAGCAGTGACCAATAACAGAGTTAATGCAYAAGGAGCTCAACCAGAGATTTATCAACATCATACAACAGTTTAAAAAAAGAAAGTTAAACTGAAATGTCATTTATGAGGRACTGCAAAAAAGCTCCTCAGTGGTTTCACACAGGACAATTTTTGGTGTATGGTCAAAAGCAGCTGCAAAATGAAGTCCCATATGACCAGTTTTATGGCATGACATTCATTTAGAGCTGGCTTTTGGCTTGGGAGTCCAGTTTAATTTGAGGTAGATTTAAAGGAAATTAATCTTTGAAAGGCAACTACTGGTAATAATGCCATAACACAATCACTTATTTGATGCTTGCAAGGATCTGCATTTGCCAAATGACATTCATCTGAGTTAGGAAGAGGGAATATCAGTTTTGTTCTGCTYTCTTCCCCTCCATCTCCTCACTCCCTCCCTCACTTCAGCATAAGCAACAAAAATTTTCCTCCCACCCCCCTCCCCAGATTATGTGCCTTTCTCTACAGCTCTGGTGGAAAAAAAAGGTTTTTATTTAGATGTAAAAAAGATTAAAATGGGAATCAGCATGTGTGTAAATCCCAAGAAAACTCTTGGAAATAACCAAAACAGATGCTAATCTRAATTTGCRTCCAYCCAAGCATGTCTAACACTCAGTAATTTTAAAAACCGTGTGAATTTACTCAATTTTATATAAAACATTCCATATACATTTCCTATACCTGCCCTAAAGGGACAAATCCTGCTCTCTCAGTGCCACCCCCGTGGTCCCTGCGCAGGTATAAGCGGCGTCCCCAGCAAGGGCTGCAATTAAAAGGGAGTTAATGAACTTAATGAATCCTGACCCGACCCCTGCATGAGCACCTGAACCTCTGACCCTGCCCGGCCGCGGTTCTGGGATTGCGCAGCTTTGAATTTCCTCCTGAGCTGGGCTCGGCTTTAATGAGAGAAAGTGGGGGACAGGGGCTGGAAAACCTGGCCCGGAGAGGCGACCCTCAAAATCCCTCAAATCCACCCAATCTTCCCGTTCTGAGACAAATCTTACCCTCCCTGGATAAAGCCTGTCCTTCCCAGGACAAATCCTGCCCTGTTTGGGCCTAATCCTGCCCTCCTTGGGGACCAATCCTGCTCTGTTTGGGACCAAAGACTCCAGGGGTTCCCGAGGTTTCAGGGACTCCAAGGATTCCAGGGGGCTCCAGGGGCTCCGAGGACTCCAGGGGTCCCCGCGGTTTCAGGAACTCCAGAGGCTCTGGGGACACCAAGGATTCCAGGGGTTCTGGGGGCTCCAGGGCCTGCAGAGGATCTGAGGATGCCCCAAAAATGCCCCCAAATGCCCCCAAAAGTGACCCCAAAATGCCCCAAAAGTGCTTCAAAAATGCCCTAAAAATGCTTCCAAAGTGCCCCCAAAGTGTTCAAAAAATGCCCCAAAGTGCTCAAAAAATGCCCTAGAAAGTGCCCCAAAATGCCCCAAAAGTACTCCAAAAATGCCCCAAAAGTGCCCTAAAAATGCTTCCAAAGTGCCCCCAAAGTGTTCAAAAAATGCCCCAAAGTGCTCAAAAAATGCCCCAAAAAGTACTCCAAAAATGCCCCAAAAGTACTCCAAAAATGCCCCAAAAGTGCCCTAAAAATGCCCCAAAAGTGCTCAAAAAATGCCCCAAAAGTACTCCAAAAATGCCCCAAAAGTGCCCTAAAAATGTCCCAAAAGTGCTCCAAAAATGCCCCCAAAGTGCTCAAAAAATACCCCCAAAGTGCCCCAAAAATGCCCCAAAAGTGCTCCAAAAATGCCCCAAAAGTGCTCCAAAAATGCCCCAAAAGTACTCCAAAAATGCCCCAAAAGTGCTCCAAAAATGCCCCAAAAGTGCTCCAAAAATGCCCTAAAAATGCTTCAAAAGTGCCCCCAAAGTGCTCAAAAAATGCCCCCAAAGTCCTAAAAATGCTTCATAACTGCCCTTGGATATCCTTGGGTCCAATTCTGCCGTGTTGGGGTCCAATCCTGCTCTCCTTGGGGTCCAATCCTGACCTAGTTGGGTCCAATCCTGCTCTCCTTGGGGTCCAATCCTGACCTAGTTGGGTCCAATNGGGTCCAATCCTGACCTAGTTGGGTCCAATCCTGCTCTCCTTGAGGTCCAATCCTGACCTAGTTGGGTCCAATCCTGACCTAGTTGGGTCCAATCCTGCTCTCATTGGGGTCCAATCCTGACCTAGTTGGGTCCAATCCTGCTCTCCTTGGGGTCCAATCCTGCCCTTCCAGGACCAATCCTGACCTGGTTGGGTCCAATCCTGCCTCCTTGGGGTCCAATCCTGCTGTCCCAGGACCAATCCTGACCTAGTTGGGTCCAATCCTGCTCTGTTTGGGGTCCAATCCTGCTGTCCTTGGGGTCCAATCCTGACCTGTTTGGGTCCAATCCTGACCTGTTGGGTCCAATCCTGACCTGTGTTGAAGATTGCATGCAAGATGTTTTCCATTACCATCTGTATAGCAGATTACCTTTGTCAAGTGGGCAGTTTGCCTTATCTCTCTCTTTGAATGACCACATTCACACCTTCCTGGGGAGGAGGCAAGCATTGCTACCCCAATATACCCTGAGATCCTGGAACACTAGTTGGGCTTTTTCTCCACGGGATTCCCTAGAGGAACAGCAGCTGCCTCTTCCTACACTGGATCTTCAGAGGAAGAATACATCCTTCTCTACAGATCCTCCTTGCTCCAACAGAACCACACCTGATACTTCAGAGGACTGCAGCCACATTTTCAATCGGACTGCCACCAACACCCTGGCCGACAGGGTGTCAGGTTGAGTGTTGACTCTGTCAGTGTTGTTCTAGTGGACTGCATTGTTCATTTTATTTCTTTTTGTTTGTTTGTTTGTTTGTTTTCTATTAAAGAACTGTTATTTCCTGCTCCCATATCTTTGCCTGAGAGCCCCTTAATTTAAAATTATAGCAATTCGGAGGGGTGGGGAGGGTTTAGATTCTCCATTTCAGGGGAGGCTCCTGCCTTAGCAGACTCCTGTCTTTCCAAACCAAGACAACCTGGTTGGGCCCAATCCTGCTCCCCTTTGGGGGGGGTCCAATCCTGACCTGGTTGGGCCCAATCCTGCTCTGTTTGGGGTCCAATCCTGCTCTCCTTGGGGTCCAAGCCTGCTCTCCCTGGGGTCCAAGCCTGACCTGTTTGGGACCAATCCTGACCTGGTTGGGCCCAATCCTGCTCTGTTTGGGGTCCAATCCTGCTCTCCTTGGGGTCCAAGCCTGCTCTCCCTGGGGTCCAATCCTGCCCCATCCAGGGCATATCCTGCTCTCCCAGGATAAATGCTCATTATGAACCAAACAGTGAGCAGTCAGGGCCTGCAGAACAAACACTTTTCAAAAGTTCCATAAAATTAAACTCTTCCTTCCTTCTCTGAAGGATCAGAACTAAATCACCTCAAAAAGAGACCCTTGAGGGGCTGGGGGGAGGAGAATGACAAACAAATAGAAATCCAAGAGATTAAGTTTAAATTTTTGAGTTATCACATACAGTTTGAAAACCACACACCAAAATCTCCACTCCAGGGTGAAACCTGTTTCCATACTTGTAGAACTAAATACAGAGATGAGATATATAACTAAGATAAAAAGAAAAATCAAACTTCCACAAGGAATAATCTCCATGCAATGAACCACAGCACCACAGCCTGCACAAGTCACTTACTTTTCTCCGAGAGTCACCCGGAGGCTGCTCTGGAGTAAAGAAATTAATTGTTCACCATGTTGTGTTTAACAGACACCCATTCAAATATTGCTGGAAAACTAAGTAAATAACCCTGGATGACCCTTTTGGGTATTAAATATACATTATTTTTTTATTTTATAGAAAGACATTTAATCTGCACACACAATTGCAGCACTAGTCATACTGCAGCACATGTACAGGATCAAAGAGATTCACAGAGTGCTACTGTTTGTATTTTTGACATAAATGTGACAATTTTTTTTATTATAACTCTAAGTATTAACCTTCTGTCATGTCCCTTATTGCAGGGGAGGGTYGGACCTGGTGATCTTTAAAGGTCCCTTCCAACCTGAACAATTCTATGACTGTAAACACATWCAAAGATGACTCTRACACACAGAAGAAACTACRTAATATTATTTAAAGTAATAAAAATTCCTTTACTCCACCTGGAAGCTCAAAATCTWGACATATTTCCRATGCTCTGTTTGTTTTCTGTGTCARTGATCAGGAATTCTACATCCTAGTGGGCAACTTTGTTTGTTATGCTGAAGCAGAGCACAAACCTGTCAGCTCCTGCTCCTGYGGAGCCATCAGCAGTTTCAAAATCCATTTTTACTCAAAAAATTATAATTTACCTTCCCAAACCCCAAATCCATATTTTGCATACCAAAAAAAAATCTGGTTATGCTAAGCAATACAGAACTATCTTAGAACTGTTATCAACATGGAAATGATTTCCAAATAACTTGCTACATCTTGGACACTTCCACCTTAAATTTCTGGGCTTAGACAGCTTGAACACGTGGATTTACACAGAGATTTAATCATCTCTTTTAGGGATAAAATACATCTTTACTACCAAATTACCAAGCTTTACAGCTAAAATAAAACATTTCTAGCAATGTCATTTAACAAGAGGAAAACTTACCTCCAAACAGCTCGAACTCTCTTAATCCCTCAACAATGAACTTCTCAGACACCCACCGCTGAAAGAAATAAAAATTCTCCACATAATCAGTTATTCCATCTAGAGAAAAGTTTCTTTTCCCCTTCCCCACAAGAAAAAAAAAATCCAAATTTCAATGATTCTGCTGTGGTCTGAAATTGATTTGCTGTATCACCAGTGACATCCTTATTTTGGACAAGATATTCCCTTTTTGGGCCAATGACATGCACCCAGCAACCACARAGGTGCTGCTGTTATTCTCAATCAACATGCACTTGCAATAAAGTTAATATAATTTAATTCACTTAAAGAAGTTTTTATACATGCACATACAGCAAAAATAATCAGTATGCAACAACCCCCTCATACAGCCAAATAAAAGTTGGCTTTTTAGCTGTAAAAGGTTGAAAAAATGCTTTTACTATTTACAAAGAGGTGGTATCTCTGAGAATTCAAATATTTTGGTTATATCATCAATCACAACCACTCTCATAGCAGAATTTGCTACTTAGCAAAATAGTTTAATAAACAGCTGAAGCTGTTCAGTGCARGAGAAGCCAGTCCTAGAAAGCACCAATGAGTCTTTAGGTGATGATGACTCAAAACTCATGTGCAAGAATACCATTTGAATGCATCAGAAGTGATTCTGCTGCTGGAAATTTCCTCAATCAAACAAAGCTGTTGTGCTTAGCTTTGCAASCAAAGTGAAGGAAAAAAAKCCCATAAACTGTGACACAGGTGAGGAGACTACTTCTTAAAGAACGATTGAAAATAAGCAGCTTTATGGCCCTTTTTCTTCACTGCAAAGCCCATTAGAGCCCCTCTGCACCGCACCCCAAGGATATATACAGGTGTATGTACCAGCAATAAAGGTTTTAGTGCAGGGTTTTTAACCAGCGCTGGTTGCACACCGACCCATGTCCTGCCATCAACCCTAAAATCAGCTTTCCTGTGCCCTTATGGTGCTCTCCAGGCCCGGCCGCTCTGCACAAGTGCAACAAGACTCGTTCTACCGAGACACGAGGGAAGCTGGAAGGTCTTCAACACTCACCCTAATGCGCTCGGGTTTACTTACAAGGAAAGACATGGATCCGCCGCTGTGGGACACGCGCAGCAGAAAGGGCGGCACACCTGCGGGCACAGCGGCGCGTCACCCCCGGCGAGCACCGAGGCCCCGAGGCCCTCACCCACCGCGGCCTCGCGGTGGGGCCCCGGTAACCCCGGTAAGCACCACCCGGTACCCCCACAAAGCGCCGGCAGCCCCGAACTCCGCCCGGGCCCGACAGCCCCAGGACAGTCCCCAGGACAGCCCCAGCAGAGCGGTAACTCCGGCAAGAGCTGCCCGGAGCCCCCCGGAGCAGCGACACCCCTGGGCCCCTCACCCGTGCGGGGCCCTCCCGCGGGACCCCTCCCGCACGGCCCTGCCGCACACCGTGTTCCGTCCCGGGCCCCTCAACCTTGCGAAGCCCTCCCGCACACCGTGCTCCGTCCCGGGTCCCTCCCGCACACCGTGCTCCGTCCCGGGTCCCTCCCGCACACCGTGCTCCG